>SZYD01002229.1:0-45050 GCA_009363875.1 Mikania micrantha | reverse complement strand
TAAAGACTCGGGATTCACTTAAATAGGACAGTTAAATATGGTAAATGGACGTGGGGTAGTCACATGGCCATTATTCCGAGATTCTCGCCGGGATATTCGGGAATTTAGTTAATTTAGCTTTACAAAATTTTGTATATAAAGAAACGGCTGGTGATCGATTAGGGACGCGTTTTTCATCATCTTTTCTTCATTTTCTCTCAAACACACACATATTCAAGCAATTGTAGCACTTAGTATCGATCATCCAAGCTCAAACACTTGTATTTTCATCGGTTTGTAGATAATAAACTAGGTAGAGTGACGATTGTCACCTCCCGAGGTTTTTATGCCGGCAATCCTAAGAGATTAAGGGCTTTTCCTCGTATAAATCTCGTGTGTCTTGCTATTTTTCTGTTTGATATATTCAAATATCCCCAGGGATATTCTGAACATATATTTAGTATAATCAGTATATTTTCTTGTTAAACACAATACCCCACTTTTCTAATTCGGTTTTGCTAAAAGTTAAGCTTGTTAATTTTTACCCGAGATAATAGTTACTGAATAGATGTTCCAGGCCTTTGGAAGAGATCTCAGAAAATTTCCTGAGCACATCTTGGTTATCCATCTTCACACCTGCAATGGTTAACTCATCAACAAGCTGAACATACCTTAGGTACTTAAAAAGCCATGTTCTCATTATTCAGTTGGCAGAAATTCTCAAACTTCTGCTTTAGCATGTCCTTTTTTGTTCTCCTTGACATCATCCGATCCTTCATACATCTGCTTTAGAGAGTTCCACAATTCTTGAGCAGATTTGCATTTTTTGAATGCATGTATAATGGAGTTAGGGATCAACATCTGGATGAGCCAAAATGCCTTGGAGTCAACTTCCATCTTCTTATAATCTTCGTCAGAGTACATGGATGGTTCTTTTGGAACGGCAACTCCACCAGCTCGTGCAACAGCAATGGTAGGGATGTAAGGACCTTCAAGAACTGACTTCAAGAGTTTGGAGTCTTGGTTCCTGATGAATCCTTCCATCCTGACTTTCCAAGTATCAAAGTCATCAAGAGTGAACATTGGTGGCTTGTCGAGAGTACCATTCTCTGTATCATGTTTGTTTAGAGCAGCCATTTGAACAAACACAGAGGATATGAGTTTTGACTTAGTGAGATTTTTGAAGAAATAGAACTGGTAACTTAAGGATGATTAATCACTTAAGTTCAAGAGCCAAAGCTCTGATACCACTTGTTGGATCGGGTTGTTAGCTTCAAAGAACACTTCACAAGTATTTCTCTCTTACAATCTAACAGATGCGGAATACCTGTTAGAAGGATCTCTCAAACACTCAATGGTAAACAAATAATCTTAGAATAACAATAAAAACACAAGAGTAACTTTCAAGATCAAAGATATATTTCTCTCAAAGTTGTTCAAAGTAGTACAACCAGCAAGCACAAGCACACTTATACAAGCTTACAATGAAAGGTTATAAAGCCAAGGCTACAACCGTATACTCTTAGGAATACTAGTTGGGTATACTAGACAATACATAAAGTAAAGCTTATTCTAGTATCTAAATGTCTTAATAGGCTAAGACACTTGATTACAATCATTACCATATAGACATTGACTTTACAAAGACTAGCTAAATACAAAAGGCGTTTAATGTTGTTGATCTTCAAGGCTTCAGGCAATCTTTTGTATTTAATGCAGCATAGGAGAAGTAAGGTGTTGTGTCTGACTTTAGGGATGTTATCTTTGTTTTACTCAGACCAGCATGTCTGTTGTCAGCACCTTTTGTACCATAAAGGTAATCAGCTACAGTCTTTGTCTTTGGAGAATGTAGAGGAGAAATTTCGGAAACCTTTGTCCATTAGAAGCTTTAATGTCTTCGGAAGCTTTAGATTTGTTAAGTGTTGGCCTTCCGAAGTAGTTTGTCTTGTACAGCCTTCAGTAGGAGTGAGTTATCCTGCGGAAGCAAGGTTGCTTCCGAAGAGTAACTCCTTCCTTCCGAAGGCTGTTTGTCTCTGTAGAGTTTGGTACTTAGACAAAATAGAAGTTTGGTGAGCATCAGCCTTTATTAGTCTTTACATTATGGTCTTTTCAAATATAAATCCATATATGCTCATGACATTCTGAACCAAGATGACACTCAAACAACTAGTGCTTAGTAATTGCTTATGAATGCTTATTTAATTTTATTCATTTGATTATTATCATCTCCTTCTCGGTTTAAGAGCTCAATTGATCCTATTATTTCTCAGAGAATGTTTATTAGGGTTTTCAAAAACCATCGTATTAAGAGAATGTTGGGGCGTAAATACCCATAATTAAATCATTGATGATGACACTATGAAAGTGACATAAAATAGAAAATAAACAATCACTAATAAATCAAAAATACTAACACTGAAAGGTATTATATGCAACATTTCTACAATTTGTAATAAACATTTAAATTTAATAAAAAAATATGATGTCATTGAGAACTTTTATCTTTGAGTTTTACACAAGCACATATGTATATATGTAAATGTGTACATATATACAAGTATGTGTGTGTGTGTGTTTGTGTGTGTGTATATATATGAGAAAAATAAAATAAACGTAATTTAATAATTTATGGATATTTGTTCATAATTATACAAGTTAAAGAAATAAAAGCAAAACTCATTTTTATATTTTAAAATATTGTTTATAAGTAGATAATATGTTTTTATAAATGTCACACCCCCTGCGCCGCGTGCGGAATCCACGGCGCGGTGACGATCGAGAGTTGAATCATGCACAAGTATTGAATAAGAACAACCACAATGCATTACTAGGTTTCAAAATGTTTAGACCATTGTTTAGTTACAAACATTCTATCTATCTATCAAAAGCATAACAACTACAGACCCAAAATATAGTTTACAGAATAAGACTTCAAACAAGACAATTAAACAATCAGGATTTAGTGTGTTTCTAATCCATCCTAGCTTGTTTCTTCATCTTGTTCTATCTTAAAGCGGTATCCTTAGTTGTCCCTTAGAATGTCTTAAACCTGATTACCTAAAACACGTGAAAAGTAACTGTCAACTACAAAAGTAGTTGGTGAGAACAATAGGTTTAACATTTGTAAATAATGAATCTGCATTGTAAGGCATATGTATAACAACAATGAATGAAAATACATGGATGGTTGCAACCCAAACTAACATCAAGTCTGTAAAACGTGTCCAAACAGTCATCAGACTGTTTGTTAGAAAACCAACATATAATCAAGTCCCAAACTACGTTTGGAGTTAGAAAATTAGTCAGCAACATTGATATAACCATTCGTAACCAAATCCTGCAGTTAGCTTTTAAAACAAATTTAAAAGCTAACTCCAGAATAAGGCCTGCCCAATTGTGTCCGCTTTCCCTTGTTGTGATCACCCAGTACTAACGCTAAATGAATATGTAACTTGATGTGTGTATAAGTTTGTTCACAACGATGAACACCATGCTTTTGAATACTTTGATTTGAAACCTTTGATTGAATACCTTATTTGATATCATGTTTTTGAAAACCCTGTTTGAATACCATGAATTGAAATCCTTTGATTGAATATCACCATGAAAACCATTGCTTGAATACCTTGTTTTGAAACCCTTGATTTAACACTGAGAATGGTGTCCTTGTATAATAACAAGGTGTATGAAATATTATTTTCGAAAGCACGTGTTTATAGTAAAAGAGTTTATAAATCTCATTGTTTAAAAGTATTTATCATTTATAAAACCACTTAAGTAAAACTGATATAAAACAGTTTTAAGAACTTTTATAAAACCCTTTTAGTAGAAAATGTTTAACAATTGATAAAATCCTTTAAAAACTGTTGATGAGTCCATTGAACTTGTACAGTGAACCTGTAATGTTTGTAAAGTAACACAAATCCTGTATCATGAAATATGATTGTAATAAGAGTATTTGATCACGTGTTCCACCCCAAAACAGTTGAAAACAGTAAAAGAGGGGCTAATGTTCTCACCTGTCTGCAGTAGACTCTGAACTATAACAAGTAGCAAGTAGCAAACAAGACTTCTAACTGGTTCCTATATCATTGTAATCATACATAAGATATCAAATTTATGATTGTATAGACGTTGATTTATTGATTGACTTGTGTCATCATGGTCTTGACTAACTCTTGAATAACTTGTTCTCATGTTTAAGAATGTTGTGTGAATTTGAGTATCATGGTTTGAGTCACTTGATTGGTAATTGATTCATGAAAGAGAAGTGTCATGTTCTTTTATGCACAACTCATATGCATAAAATGACAAGTGTTGATGATCTTGATAACCGTTGTTTAACATGTAAATTGAAAAGATGTTAGAATTGTTTTAAGTCTTTGGGGATTATGAATTGATCTCTTAATTATGTTGAATTAAACCTAATCCGAATAAGATCCTTTCATGATTAATGAGTTAAAAGGCCAAGATTGGGCCGGGATATAATCCCATGGGCCAATCTCTTCCTTTTGGGCCTAGCATTTGTTATTGGGCCTTGGGCACGCTTAGGAGCCAAATTGAACAACATGGGAATGTATTCTAATTGGGCCGATCGTGAATAAGCTTTAGGCCGATTGCAACCTAGTGGCTAAACAACAATGTTTGGGTTAACCAATTGGGCTAAGCACCTAAAACTTGGGCCGAATGGGTGTGGGCTGATCCAATACCATGGGCCTCATGTAGTCTCTTGGATCAATTAAAATGTTGGGCTGAAACATTTTGTGTTGTGGGCTTACTCTAGTAGTGGGCCGATTAACTGGAAATGGTTGCCGACTTCACTCAGCGAACCTTTACCAGGGTTCGGCCAATGATTTAGCAGCCAACAAGGTTTGGTGATTGCATCTTGTCCAGGGTTCCCCTAGGTTCACTCCTGCATAAGGGTTCGGCGGTTGGGGAGGTTCGGCCAAAATGTGAGCAGGTTCGCGACATGTTCGGCCATGCATGGTTCGTGCAAGGTTCGTGAGAGTCAGCCATGCAAGGTTGGTCCGAGCTATCATGGGTTCGCCAGGAACCAGGGTTCGTTGCATGGTTGAAAGGTTCGGTGATGGTTCGTGGGGTCCCCTAAGGGTTCGGCTGGTAGTCAACGAACCAAGCAGATTCGTGAAGTCCCCTAAGGTTCGGCCAGATGCAGATGAGGGTTCGGCTACAGCCTTCAGCGCACGAACCTGTATGTTTTCGTCCCCCTCATCAGATCTAACCTTCGGTTTAGGGTTCCCCATGATGTTGCTACATGTATACGAGTTCTCGTGAGGGTTAGGGTTCAACTGAAACTGGTTGGGAGTCGGATAACCTCGGATTCGAACAACACAATTATCAAAACCCTATTTTCCCGAAACTTCTTTTGTTCATACCTCTGATTTGGCCGGACAAATCCACAGATCCATCGTACTTTCGTGTAGAGGATGTCGAGAGCTTCGCGTAGGTTCAAGAATCACACAAATCCGTTGAGAATCGAGCGAGTTACGTGCGTTTGAAGCTTGGATTTTCTAGTGAGAGGTGGGAGACGAAAATTGTAGAGAGAGAGAGGGTTTGGCTGAATTAAATGAGGGGAAAAGCCTTCTTCAAGGCTTTTATAGTACGAGTGGTATTCGGGTTCGTTTCGGTCGCTCGGTTTGCGTTTTCGAAACGTAACGCGCATTTTACGCGTATTAGATAAAATAGTTGTTATTCTCATCATTTTGATGAGTTTCAAAATTGTAAAATGTAAAATAATTTATTTCACTTATTTTTACTCTTCGTTCGTTGTCAGATCATTAAACAAATACAATTACGTGTATACCCGCAATCACGTACGTTTTTCGATCGTATTATTTATTTATTGTCGTTTAATCATAATTATAAGTTCAACATTCGTATAGTTATGGATCGTCACCCATAATTATACTCAGTCTCGCTTACGCATTACGATTTTGTTTGATAAATTTGCTTGTCATACTATTCGTCTAAACACTACGCACTAACACTATCCCATTACACCGAACGCAGTATATGTATAGGGCATACCCCAGAGTCCAGCTACCTGCCTTATCTGACGCCGTCCCACCACTGTTTCGATATAATACGATACTGTTCTTGCCTAGCGAAATCGATTGTAAATAAATAATACATACTTGTTCCTATTTTATTAAGATCCCATCACACACACAAACACAATCATGAACATATGAATCACATTGACTGATTGGACATAAATACACATTGTTCTAACACTGTTTACGACTACCATGACTAAATGTACAGATGTTACAATAAAATTCAGAATTTATTTGCAAATAAATAAGTTAAACATTCATTAATTATATATATATATTTTTATAAACTTTAAATAAATTATTCAAATGATTTTGTTTGAATTATATAATTTTAATATGATATTTAATCATTCATATGTATATAAATACTTTATTTGTAGAAGTTTATAAAAATTTAAACATGTAGGACCTCAGAAACGCCTAAGTTTCTTGCAGATTTTGCTCGGCAGGCCCTCGAATGGTGAAGAATCCTATTCGGGGGTTTTCCAATCGAAATCTAGGCACCACGTGGTAATCCGATGGATGGGTTGATGATTCTTGAACAACAGCATGATTGACGATTTGATGATTCTTGAAATCGAAATCTAGGCACCAAGTGAACTCGTGAACGGCGAAGTGCGAACCAGTCGGTGAAACTAGTGAACGGCCAGCTCTTGATTGACGATTTGATGATTCTTGAACAGCAACGTGAAGCCGTGAATGGGTTGATGGTTTCCTTGTCCCTTTGATTTCAACAGCGATGTAATCGAAGAGTTCTATGTGACGACGATTCGGGAAAGGCGACTGGCGTGATGCCCTAGTTCTTCTGATTTGTGTATGAGAGATGAATGAGGATGGGTAGATGCCATGGATTTTCGGAAATGGTTCCTGGCTCCCGCCCCCTTCTGTTTTCCACTTTTTCCCTATTTCAAAAGCCCAAAAAAAATTAAAAAAAGCCTATCAAATGGTCCAAATTCAACATACATCAGCCCGATAGGTATTTTTTTAGGGGGCTCTATCAATTTGGGAGACACTAGACGCATGCCTAGGTTTCCAAACCCATTGGGCCGGCCCTGGGTAAGATTGAAAATTAATACAAGTAGATATCCTTTATTTTACATTAGAAAGAAATTTACATTTTAATAAAATTACTTTAAATTTCTAATATTATCTTGTAAAGAAAGTTAAAAATTTATGTATATAATTTTTTCAAGAAGTGTATATTTTAATAAAATTACAATAAATTTCAAAGAGTATCTTTTGTCTATTGTTATAATGATCTGAAAGAATTTAAGAACATGTTAATGTCGATCATGCATATTTATCGTCCGATAATCATGAAAAGAGATTCATGTAGTTTAAAACATGTGGTGGGGCATTTGGAAGGTGATTTTCATGGAAAATTGTTATTTCGAGTATATGAAGGTTACGCCGGATTCCGATAGTTACAACCATTACGATGGTTACATGATGGTTTCCGACGGTTATGACAATCATGAACGTTTAGTACTATTGTATTAGCCCTACAAAGAAACTAAGAAAATTCACTCTATATAATCACTATACCTTCGTAACCGACATCTTGAACGTTTAGTACTGTTGTTTTAACCTACAAAGAAACTTGAACCATATAAAATCAATGATTACGACGATTGTGTTGTGGACGCTATAGCGACGACATGTGGTCGCTATAGCTTAAGTACTTTTTCAGACTTTTTAAGCTATAGCGACCACATGTCGTCGCTATAGCTCATGATGAAAAGGGTGCGTTTGACCGAAATATTGGCGATTCTGGGAAAACTCTATAGCGACTAAATGTCGTCGCTATATCAGACATTTATTAAATTTTTTATTATTTTTATTTCTTTCTATCAGATTTAACACGCTTAAAAAATTGAAAAAAAATTAAATTACCTATTGCGACGATGTGTCGTCGCTATAGGCCCGGAAGAAGACAAAAATACTTTTCATCAGTGCAATTAATGCGCGCAGCGGTTTCAATGTTGACCTATAGCGACGACATGTCGTCGCTATAGGGTTTATATACCCAAAATTGCGTGCAGACCCCATTTTCGCAGATTTCCTCCATTTTCTTCTTCTTCACCATTCTAAATGGCGATTTTGGGATTTTAAGGGTCTTTGGAGGCGATTTCACGGCTAAGGGGTGTTTGAAATCTTCTCATTTGTATAGGTATGTGTTTTTTTGTTAAATTTAATTTTTAAAACGATCAATATGGATCCAATTACAATAGAAAGGCAGGTAAGCGAGTAACAAGCTGCGCCGCCACCCCTTTTGAATGTCAAATCTGATCCTACTGAAAACAAAGTTAGCGTTCTTCGGTGTCGATGAATTACTGTGCACAACCTGCTGAACTCTTTTCAGAAATGTAGCAGCATAGGGGGCAAGAGACCCAAAAGTATCGAAAGCAAACAGAATGAAGGCATGTTGATTCTCGGCACACGCCTTCTCGTGCTTAGTATTTTTTCCCAATTCTGCCTTTAACACGGCCTGCCTAGCGACAAACCCGGTGTCCCTAAGCCCAACAAGGGGGGACACCCCAGTGAGGTCTACACAAGCATGCTTCCCCCTGCCCATCCAAACACAAGAATGTCCGCTGGTCGAAGAGTAGACCATCCCTCACACGGATCTGACAAGAAATTCACAGGAGCCTCTTTTTTGCCGAGATTTCCGCCCGTTTTAACACATCACAAAGGACATCCCTGACCAAATCATGTCTGTATTTAAACCCTAGGAGTTCTTTGCAATGAACCGCATGTTCACCGAATTTATCTAAACAAACCTTACGGCAGATCGGGCAGGGCTCATCCACTGGGAACAAGGGGATCATTAAACGGTATTTAAGAATAGCCCGGTACTCCACTGCCGACATGTGTTGGCCTAATCCTTCGATTGGGATGACAGTCAGAAAGTCTTGAGCATGCGGAGTCTGAAGACATTCTAACACCGCTTTTTGGCGAGTTGACAGACCAAATTTTTCTCCCAAACTTTGGACGGTTTTACTATAAAGGGCACTCGCCAGAACATTTTGGGCTTTAGGAGGGGCGGTGTCCTTATTAGTGCACCCGCCAAGATCAAGATCGGGAATCGAGTTGTGCAAACAGTCCAACGCACACCCAAAATAGGGATCTAACCCATCAACACTACAATTACGCAAAATGTGATCCTGTAACTTCCAAGATTGTGCTCTCGAGGCTACGAAAGCATAGGTAGAAACACCCTCCGCTGAATATAGCCCTAAACCACCAAAACAAATGGGGAGAGAGGCCAGTCTCCATTGAAGTTGATTTCGTGTTGATTTCGTATTTATTAAGAGATTTCTTATTTGTTAAATCTATCATTTTTTTTGTTTTTTCATTGATTTTCAAAGATTTATGGATTTGTATGGATTTGTATGATTGTAGGTTTGATTTGGTTGTTGAAGATTGTTGGATCCTTCTCATTTTTTCGCAGGTATGGTTTTTTTGTGTAATTTTTTTTTTTTTGTATTAACGTATTTATTAAGAGATTTCTTATTTTTTTTCATATTTTTTTTTTGCAATGTATGTGATGATATGAAGTTGATTTCGTGTTAAAGCTTTCTTGGAACTTATTCGACATAGGTATGTTGAATTTTCAATTTTAATATGTGTTTATGTATTTTTATTGTTTTGTGTTAATGATGGGATATTAGTATAGTTTTGTTGATGAAACACATTTGTTTGGGTATGTTGTATATTTATGTTTATGTTATGTGTGTATGTTTGAAAACATTAACTTAAATGATTTGAGCTAAATTTAGATATGAATTAATGTATGTGTGTAAGTCTATGTTTATATAATGTGTATTTTTCAAATTGAGATATTATTAGAATTACAATATGTATTTTGAATACGTTTATAAGTATTTTTGAATATGTTTAGCCATGTTTGTGTATTGTGTATGTTAATAAAGCTTCATTATTGTTTATGTTTATATAAAAGTTTAATGTTTTGAATTGTAAATGTATGATTGTATTATTTAGTTGTTGAAACACATTTGTATGCATATGTATAGGTATATGTTGTATGGGTTGTTTATGTTTCATTTGTAACATTTACTTTTGATAAGTATGTTTATTTTTATGTGTTTAAAAATTTCATCTAGATATGCAAGTTTAGGTTTATGTGATGAATGAATTTCATTTCTATGCATATGTTTAGATATGTTGTATGTGTTGTTTCATTTGAATTTGTAACATTGATTTTTTATAAGTATGTTTATCTTTATGTGTTTATAAATTTCATCTAGATATGCAAGTTTAGGTTTATATGATGAATGAATTTCATTTGTATGCATATGTTTAGGTATGTTGTATGTATTGTTTCATTTGAATTTGTAACATTGACTTTTTATAAGTATGTTTATCTTTATGTGTTTATAAATTTCATCTAGATATGCAAGTTTAGGTTTATGTGATGAATGAATTTCATTTGTATGCATATGTTTAGATATGTTGTATGTCTTGTTTATGTTTCATTTGTAACATTGACTTTTTATAAGTATGTTTATGTTTATGTTTTTATAAATTTCATCTAGATATGCATGTTTAGGTTCATGTGTTGATAACTAATATGGAAGTTGATAAAAGTTGGATAAAATTACGAAACCGGAGATGTCCGGATTTTTTAAACGGTCTTAAGAAGTTTATGGAGATTGCAAAGAATCATGTCAATGGTGAAGGTAAAGGGTATTGCCCGTGTAAAAGTTGTGCAAATTCTAAACGATCACTCCAGAATTTGGCTACAATTTATGCCCACATACATGACCGTAGTTTTCTACAGTCATATACAACATGGGTATATCATGGTGAGAAATATTCCAATGCTTCAGAGATTGAAAGAATGTGGGCTTCGAACGCAGATAATCCTCCACTAACAAATAAAGAGATGTTTGATGCACTTGATGATGTCATTGGTGAGCAGAATACATATGACGAAAATGTAAATGAGTATGGAGATGGCTTAGACACGGAGTTTGACGCATTATTTAAGGAGCTTAATACCGAGCTATACCCTAGTTGTAATTGGATGTCTTCCCTAAACTTTTTGGAAAAGTTAATGCATATTAAAGTTATTAATAAATGGACTGATAGCTCCTTTGACCAACTTTTAGAGTTTTTAAGAGTTACATTCCCGAAAGAAAATAAGATTCCAGCCTCCCATTATGAAGCTAAGAAGAAACTGAGAAAAATTGGTTTAGGATATCAGTCTATACATGCTTGCATTACTGATTGCGCTCTATTCTGGAAAGAGAATTCTCTTATGCAAAATTGTCCAATTTGTAATGAGAGCAGATGGGTTGACAAAAACACAAAGGGAAAGAAAGTAGCACAAAAAGCATTGCGTTACTTTCCTTTAACTTCACGTCTTCGACGAAGGTTTAGTTCTAGATTCACTGCGAAAGATATGATATGGCATACTACCGGACGCTCAACAGATGGTATGATGCGTCATCCGATTGATGGGAAGGCATGGCAAGAATTTGATAACAGATATCCTAATTTTGCTAAGGAACCCAGGAATGTTCGTTTGGGTTTGGCTGCAAATGGCTTTAATCCATTTGGTAACATGAGTCAGACTTATAGTATGTGGCCGATGGTGTTGACAACATACAATACACCGCCTTGGTTATGTATGAAAGAGTCTTCTTTCATGTTAACTTTGCTAATTCCTGGCCCTAAATATCCTGGAAAGGATATTGATGTTTTCTTAAGGCATTTGGTGGATGAATTGAAAACGTTGTGGACTGATGGAGTACAAATGAGAGATGCAAACACCGAAACCATATTCACGATGCGTGCGGCTCTTTTGTGGACTATTAATGATTATCCTGCTCGTAGTAGCTTGTCTGGATGGAGTGGTCAAGGTTATAACACATGTTCTACTTGTAACGAAGACACACCCTCGTGCTCTATAACTAACAAGATAGCTTTTGTTGGTCATAGACAATTTTTGACTAAAAATCATAAATTAAGAGAAAATTTGTTGTTTAATGGCCAAAAGGAGACGAGAGATCCTCCTAAACAGTTAAGTAATGAAAAAATATTAAAACAATTACAAGGCCTTCCCATTCGTGTTTCGGGTAAACATCCAAGTCATGGAGGTGTGAAAAGAAAGCGAGCTACATCAGAGTTGAATTGGAGCAAAAAAAGTATCTTCTTTGAGTTAGATTATTGGTCTTCCCTACTTTTAAAACACAATCTTGATGTTATGCACGTGGAGAAAAATGTGTGTGAAAGTTTGTTGGGTACTTCACTAATGAATGAAAAATCAAAAGACACACCTAAAGCAAGACAAGACTTAGAGAAGATGGGTATTCAAAAAAATCTTTGGCTAACTAAGAATAACAACAAGTTTTACCAACCACATGCCCCTTACTCTTTCACACCTACAGATCGAGAACGTTTTTGTAAGTTTATTAAAGGGGTGAGACTACCCGATGGTTTTGGTTTGAACTTTAAAAACAAGGTGCTTCCTAATAATTCAAATATAATCGGGTTAAAGTCTCATGATTATCACATCTTAATGCAACGATTGTTGCCAATAGGTGTACAAGGATGTTTTCCCCCAAATGTTTCAACAACAATAATTGATCTTTGCACCGTGTTTCAAAAAATTTGTGCACGGTCACTTGATGTGAAAGACATGGAGAAAGCTCATAAATATGTGATCAAGATACTATGTAATTTGGAGTTGGTATATCCTCCAGCGTTTTTGACATAATGGTTCATTTAGTTATTCATTTGCCTGAAGAGGCTATTCTTGGTGGGTCTGTGTATATGAGATGGATGTATCCCTTTGAAAGATACATGAAGAAGCTAAAGGCATATGTTAGAAATAAAGCCAGACCTGAATGATCAATAGCAGAGGGCTATGTTGCAGATGAAGCATTGACCACCTGTTCTATGTATCTTGAAGGTATGCAAACCAAATTCAACCGTCCTGATGGAAACGCAGATGCTGACATTCCCAAGAGACATCTTCATGTTTTTTCATCACAATGCCGCCCAATTTCAAAGAGGAAAATAATATCACTTTCTGAAGATGTTAGAAAATCATTGGAATGGTTTGTATTAAGCAACTGCGATGAAATTAAAGACTACAAATCGTAAGCGTATTTATTTACTTGGTTAATTTTCATATTAGTTGCTTTAGTAAACTAATCTATAATGTTTGTTAATTGTATAGTGAATTTGAATCTGAATTTCCCGGACGTGATCTAAAAACAGGATTCGCTTCATGGTTTCGATATAAATCAAATATGTCATCGTCGTCGTCGTCGTCGTCGTCGTCGTCGTCATCATCGTCATCATCATTTTCCGTGGAGTTGTCAAATGAATTAAAGTCATTAGCACATGGCCATTGAATGCATATGTGTACACGACTTGTATAGTCAACGGTGTTAGATTTGTGGTACACAGTCGTGATGTCTGTCGCACTACTCAGAATAGTGGTGTTGTTACAATAGGAGAAGATGGTACTCACTTTTATGGTCAACTAGAGGAGATTATAGAGTTGAACTATGTAAATAGTTACTCAGTTGTAGTATTTCGTTGTAAATGGTTCAACACATCGGGTAAACGCCTTGTTAAGAAGAATAATATTATTGCAATTGATATTAGCCGTGAGTGGTTTGTTAACGAACAATACATTTTAGCTACACAAGCTAAACAAGTGTTTTATCTCCAAAATCCTTCTCGAACAACCGGTAATTGGAGGGTTGTAGAAAATGTTCATCATCGTAAACTTTGGGATGATCCAAGTATGATTGGGGTTAATAAACTAGATATATTACACGACAACCAATCATCTGATTATAACTTAGTTGTTAATGATGAGTTGAATGTCTCGCAAGAAACTCAAGATTTTTGTGACTTAGTAGTCGACTTAGGCGCGTTGCCTATGAGGGCACCTTTAGATGAAGATGTGGATGATCAGATTTTCATTGATGATGATGAAGTAGAATACGATGATGAAGAGGAAGAAGAAGATGAAGATGAGGAAGATGAAGATGATGATGAAATAGACAAACATTATTGTAGTGACGATTCTGAATAAATGTATGATAGTTATTTACTTTTGTTATAATTGTTTACATTTTTTGCTATTTCATTGTTGTATTTCTTGTAAATTGTTGATATTGTTAATATTGTATTGCTGCATTTGTTAAAATTGTTAACATTTATTTGCTTTTGTCCAAGGAATGGCGGATGTTGCTGGATACCATGGCGGTGACGGAGGTGATGAACCTCCACATAGGCATCCTTATAAGGTGCCAACCAGCTGTGAATCTTGTAAGTTTCTAGTATAATATATTTTTAATCTCCTTGAACATATTATTCAATTTGGTAACTTTTAATTTCATATGTTAATGTAGCTAAACCAACCAAACGAAGATCTTCTGGAAAAAACTTAAACTTGTATGACAAATTCCAAAATAATGGAAGCAGACCACTTCTAATTGAGTTTGATTACTCATCTAACTTATACAGAGCTGTTGGAGAAAATTATCAGCTATTTATTCGGTTGATATCTAATGAAGTTGACAGACATGCCCCATTTCATTATCGGAGTTGGCAGGAGGTTCCGGGAGATGTCAAGATGTCTATTCTGACCACTCTCCATGTTAGTATACTTACTAATACTTTTTGTATACTGGTTTCATATTTTTGGTTATTTTCTAATCATATCAACTTTTATAGCATTACTTTGATCTGGCCCAATATCACAATACCGAATACTGGGATGGAATCAAGCTTGGGATTCAAGCTGACTGTGCGAACCGGTACAAAGACCGGAAAACAAAGCTAAAGAAGCACTTTAACAAAGAAGGAGGATATGACAACACATCAAGAGCCAAGCAGAATCCTCCTAAGGGCATGGGCCCAGAAGAGTGGGTGCAGATTATTGATGGACTGTTTACAACTTCTACATATAAAAACAGATCTTTGAAGAATACAGCTAACATATCAAAACAGTTGTATGGAAGTTATCATGGGACCCAATCATACGCTCAGAGACGTTATGATGAGGTTATAATTTAGTGTTATCAAAATATGTATTAATTCTTATTTGATATCTTAATGATAATATTTGTTATTGTTTAAAGGTCAAGGAGGGTGGTGTGCCTCAATATGTGGAAGGCTGGAGAGATATGCATTTTAAGGGTAGCTCGGGATGGTACAATCAATTAGCCGAGCAACATTGGGTAAGTAATAGATGTTTACTAGTATTATGTTTTACTCATTTAAACATGATTTGAAATTTGCCTTTTGATATATAGGATGGGTGAACATGAATTGTTAGATATTTGTTGATTGAATTGAGAATTCTTGTTTTTGAATTAGGATTTGTTGCCATTTATTATACATTTTGGGTAGTCATTTTACAGCAGTTATGCTGACGGATTTTTGTAAAATATTTAACATATGTTTGTCTTGTGTTTTTAATGTAGTCATATTACTGATGAATTAAACAAAGCAAAATCCACATCCGGTGGTGATGACACACCGGTAGATGAAGTAGAAGTGCTGCAGTGCTCACCGGGTGAGCGGCGTGGGCACGTAAGGGGCGTTGGAAGAAAAGTTAAAAGTATAACCCCATACCTGCCTCCACACATGTATCATCCTGCTGCAAATGAGCTGCAACAACTTGCTGACGCAAATGCTCGCTGGGCGGAGCAACAACGCATCAATGATATGATGCAACAACAAATTAACAAGTTGATGTCAATGCAAGGAGGCCAAGGCTCTAGCTCTTTCTACTATCCCGGATTTGAAACAAATCAAGAAAAAGATCAAAAGGAAGAAGAAGATGAAGATAAAGATGAAGATGAAAGTGAATAGATGAAGTTGTGGATTTTAAGACACTTATAACTTTGTTATGCTTGGTTGGTTGATAAACAAACTTAAACTTTTTATGCTTGGTTGTTTGGTTAACTTTGAGATTTGGATGTAAACATATGAATGTGAATGTATTTTGATGTTTGATAAAGTCTTATTTGCAGCAGGTTAAAACTGGTATTGTTGTTTAAACAGGTTAAAAACTAGAAATTTCAGAAAACAAAAAAAAATTGAAACTTTTTTATAGGGGCTATAGCGATGACATGTCGTCGCTATAGTCCGAACTTTGACTTTTTGACCCTTGTCTATAGCGACCAACTGTCGTCGCAATAGATAATTTCGAATTTTTTTTCTTTTTTTTTTAATTATTAACAGAAAAAAAATAAACCAAAAAAGAAAATGTGTCAGACACCTATAGCGACGACACGTCGTCGCTATAGATTAACCTATAGGGACGACATGTGTAGTGACGACTCTCCTGGGCTATTGCGACTAACTTATAGCGACGACTAGACAGCGACCACATGTCGTCGCTATAGCCTATAGCGACGATTTTTCTGAGCTATTGCGACGACATTTGTTGTCGCTATAGGTGGCTTTCCTTGCAGCGTTTACACGGAGAATCGGAGATTATACTAACTATATATGGCGACAATGCGTGGTTTTGTTAAACGACCAGAAACCATTTCCTCCACACTATGTAAATACTATATTCACATTTATTTTAATAACCAAGAAAAATTCTAGCAGCATATTATTCAAACTGTGTTTTTCGAAAACTTTTTATAAAGCTAGTTAATATCTGGTTCAATTAATTGGTTCATATATATACAAAACGAGGCCAAGCCTAATCGACTCACTTAGGTCCCCGGTCTGACTCGCTATTCCGGTCTGATCGGGAATATATTTCTGTCCTTTTCAATGAACATGCATACGAAGAATGAATGGATTTCCGGCTTCGCCTCTTTTACATCAATGTACGTTACACATGGCATCCTATCCTTCATCTCCACAAACTAATTAATTTCCAATTACACCTATTTTCCCCCACCCTTAATTCATTTCTTATTCGATCTTCCAAACTTCTTCTCATCCAAAATCTTGAAATTCAATCTTGAAATCAGGAAGTCGAACAATGCCGTTGGGGGAATCACCTTCTTTACCTCCAAACTCCACCAACAATGGCACGCATAGTTCCGACCAGATGTCTGCCTTTCCGGCCTTGGAAGAGGACTATAGCAACCGTTCGAGCACCTACTCCGGCTACGATCCGAACCGAATGAGCAACGAGGCTTCACCCATATTGATGTCGCCATGGAACCAGGCTTCTCCGTTCCAACCGTCTCCATGGTTCAGCACCGGAATAGACACCTCTAACTATCATAAGAACGGGACAAAACAAATAATACAATCGTACGTGCTTTACTTTCTTTAAATATACAGACACACATGCATATGTATGATTACACAATCTTAAACTCATAATCAAGAGAATTTTATATATATCTAACCTTACAAGTTACAAGTAGTTTTTTACTTTATAGTTTTCGTATAACGTTTGTGCATGTCATAATAGGTGGGTTTAATTATAGGTCTAAACTGAATTTGTAACCCATGTTATCGTCATATATTAGACGTTTAAATTAAACATGGTTTTGTTAATTTGTTAAGTAGAAAAAATGCTTTCAGATTTAATTCCGTGTAAATAACCTTGATTGTAGATTAATAAAGCTACTAATATTTAATAAATTTAGTTACATCCGTTATCATATCAAAGATTAAATTAAAATAGATAGATAAGGAAAACATTCTAAATATTAAACTTCACGTTTTCTGTTCATTAATTACACAATGCTTATGTTAAATTAATTTTATTAAAGAGAGAACTTTGTACAAACGTAAGTAACTTTTAGCTTTCTTTCGGTTAGGTGACTTGTACATTTTTTGTTCAACTAATTTGGTCACTTTATTTTAAGAATATATTATAATCCTAAATATGTTACGTACAATATATTATAATTAAGTTAGTATGTCATTTATATTTTACAATATATTATAAGTTAGTATGACTTATACATTTTTTGATTAACTAATTTGGTCACTTTATTTATATTTTACCTACAATATTTTACCTACAATATATTATAAAAAAGTATATTTAGATAAAATTTAATTGACATATGAATAAATATTTTAAAAAATTTTGTGTGTATTAAAAAGAGTTTTTCGATTATTTAAATTTAAAACTTATTTTATTAGTATTTTAAGCTTTAATAAACAAAAACACTGAAATTAATGACAGAAAAAAGTAAATCAATGCACCCATCTATGCGTTACAAATAAATAAAACAGTAAACATCAAAATTAAATTACGTGAATTTAAAAGAATAAATCAATGTTTAGTGGTGTTAATGCAAAAAAAAAAAAAAAAAAAAAGAAAGAAAGAAAAATAAATAAATAAAAAGAGACTATGTTACTAAGAAAACAGATCGACCACAAAGTTGGCTATTGCTATACGATTTATTAATTTATTTATTTTTCAAATTAGAAATGACAATGACATTACTAAAAAAATAAAACAAAAATATTCCATGACATTTATAACGTCTATATTATTTATAAAAATATAAAATTTGCTTTTGCATTATTTGGATTTAATTAACTGGGGGATTAAACACGTTAATTAAACTATAACCGAACCATAATGTTATTTAGTTCCAAAAAATAATGTCACTTGAAGTTAATCAAATTGTTTATGCATTTCACACTTAGTAAAGTAAGCAATTCTCTAAAATAAACTTAAATATGTGCGCTAATATATATTATAATAGTAAACATTTGTATGCATGTTGTAGTGATGGGCTCGTTGGGTCCCTTGTCCGGGAAGAAGGCCACATATATTCACTTGCAGCCACCGGTGAGCTTCTATACACTGGCTCCGACAGTAAAAACGTCCGCGTCTGGAGGAACCTAAAGGAATTCACAGCTTTCAAGTCCAACAGTGGCCTAGTGAAGGCCATAATTTTGTCCGGTGATCGGATATTCACCGGACATCAAGACGGGAAGGTACGCGTTTGGAAAAAAAACGGAAAGGACCCAAGAAACCACAAACGCATCGGAACATTCCCGACCTTATTCGACATACTAAAATCATCAATGCGACCTAAAAACTACGTGGAAGTGAAACGTAAATGCACTACCCTTTGGATCAAACATTGCGATGCCATATCTTCCCTTAGTATTGACGAAGAACAAGGGCTTTTATATTCTGGTTCATGGGACCGAACATTTAAAGTCTGGAACACATCAAATTCCAAATGTTTGGAATCGGTCAAGGCACACGAGGATGCGGTGAACGCAGTGGTTAGCACGAAATCCGGGCTCGTTTTCACCGGATCGGCAGACGGGTCAGTTAAGGTTTGGAAGCGCGAAGGGGCCGGGAAAACGATGAAACATAATCATGTCGAGACGTTGTTGAATCAAGAATGTGCGGTAACCGCGTTAGCGGTTGTGGAAAGTGGTTTGTTTGTGTACTGCGGGTTGTCCGATGGGTTGGTTAACTTTTGGGAATGGGAAAAAGAGTTGGCTCACGGTGGTCTGCTCAAGGGGCACAAGCTGGCCGTGTTGTGTTTAACGGCTGCCGGGAGTTTGTTGTTTAGTGGGTCGGCTGATAAAACGATATGTGTGTGGAAGAAGGAGGGAAATAATCATAGCTGTTTATCGGTGCTCACGGGTCATACCGGACCGGTGAAGTGTTTGACGGTGGAAAGGGATGCCAGAAAGGAGTCGAAATGGGTGGTTTATAGTGGTAGTTTGGATAAATCGGTGAAAGTGTGGAGTGTGTCGGAGAGATCGCCGGAAAAGAAGATGGTGTAGATCGATTCACTCTGGCAGAAAATGGTAATTGAACGGTGGATATTATAGGGTTTTTGTGGAGCGTTAATTTTAAGGGTTTTGATTGGGTATCAATATATTGGTATATTTATTTAGAAGGCAGAAGCCTATAGTAAAATTTCTTAGATGATAATGTGGTGATAACTAACGTATCTGAATATAACCCTTTAATCACCCTCTAATTTATTACAGGGGAGGTTGCAAGATTTTTATGCTTAA
The DNA here is from genome assembly GCA_009363875.1 of Mikania micrantha. NCBI lineage: Eukaryota > Viridiplantae > Streptophyta > Magnoliopsida > Asterales > Asteraceae > Mikania > Mikania micrantha. Next base: position 25,023 of record SZYD01002229.1, on the reverse strand, counting down.
TTATGGTATACATTCAGAGACTAGCGCTTTCATAAGTGGCGTGAATTTAAAAATGATTACTTCACAAAAATACTAGTATGAAAATCGTTTGTTTCACGTGTTGAAAAACAGTAAAGAAATATGTTTATAAATATCAAAGACTTGTCTTTTAAGAAATATACTCAACTATATTAGTAGATAGAGATATCATAATATAAAAAAAATTATATCTTAGTAATCATAAATATATATATATATATATTTTTTATGGAAGACATTTGACTATATACGATAAGAAAGTCCCTGTATATTGTGTGATTCCTTAGAGTCGATGGCTTGTTACATAATGTTTTTGGATGTCACACTACAAAATAATAATCATACACTTTCTTAGACAAATCATTGTTCCTATAAAATATATGCTAAAAATAAATGAAAAAATAAATTACCTAAGATCAATTATGAAATGGACAACATTGCCCTTCTCAGAATTAGTACTTGTAGAAATCAAATTTAAAGATTTTAAAATTAAGATCACCAAAGAATTGATCAACAGTCACCTAGTGGAAACAAATGAGGTTTGGATAAAAGTACTTTGAGCAAATACACCATCAAAATGCATTTTTAGATCAAAATTTGACTTGTGATTTACTTTTTATCTTAACTCAAACATTACACAAAAGAAAGTACGCCTAGTATACAGGTTCTTTTTTAACCGAATATTTGGGCCTCTTTAAAATTAAGCCGACGGCCACCGCAATAGACGATTGGACCGCAGGTTGAATAGCTAATCGGTGAAACGTAGAAGGCCGCGCCTGTTTCTTCTTCAGCCTTCTTCCTTTCTTATATGGTGATGAGTAGTTGAATTTTCACATACTTGGCCGATGTAGGAGTAAATTTACTTTATAAAGAAATGAAAGATGAATGATAATCGATGTGGTTTCATATGAAGTATTGAAAGATGTACGTTTTTATTGTCTGTGGATGTGGGATTGCAAATGATTAGAAAGCAAAATTTAGTTAAGCTTGAAGTGTCATGAGGCTCAAGCTTGAGACGTTAACATCCAAGTGGTTTTGCTAGTTCAACTAGGCTAAGTTTGATGCTAGATTTATGAAACATAATATTTAGAATTGATGCCTGGTTAACAATTCAAAAACTAGGATAAGTTTAGACGTTAACAATAATTATACCGGATATATTGATAATTGTAATAGTCTATATTAAAATTTTAAACTAATGTGATGTCATCCGGTTCTTTAAAACGATCCGACCGGTTCAACTGGTCCGACCTGTGGTCAACAGGGCGTCCGCTTTGCTGACCGGTCCGGTTTTCAAAACATTGCATAAGACAGTCTTTATTGTTTGTAGATTTCTATGCTTAGCATTCTCAGACAAACTTTGGACACTACGTAGCATTATCTGAACAAGCGAAATCGATAGTATTTTGACAATTCATTCCAATCTTATATTTGTAAAAAGCATGCATGTGTTACATTTTACACTACTAAACACGAATAAATTTAGAAAATCTTTGTAATTCAAAATCGTCATCCAATTTTGTCAAAAACATGGAGACCTTATCACAACTTATAGATTCACACGAATCTGTGATTTTCCATAAAACAAATACAAAAAAACAATAAAATCCTATTCTATTACAACTCGATTTAAGTACAAAAACTCAAACCCAAAAAATATGAATAAGATCATACAACCAAAACTCTAGATATAACCGACTAAAATCTTGTCTACATTGATGAGAAAATAAGCAAATACTCTGAAGATCTAAAGTAAACATACAAAAGAAAACAATCTCTCAAATCATCCACACAGATAAAGACGAAAACCCTAAGAACAAATATGAAGAAGACTCGAGAGAAAAGCAAACAAAATGAGATCTCCAAAATCTACTGAAAAATGAAGTTTCTGCAAGATAAGTACAAAGGACACCTTTTTAAGCTATTTTCCCAGTTGATTCATATCTTGTACAATTTTAGTTCTCCAAGACAGTTTCAACTATAAAACCAACTTAAGCAAAAATTGTTAGATTCAACAACTATATTAAATAAGGATATTGATATTAGCACATCGGTGTACCAATAACACTAATTTTTTGCACTTCTTAATGTTATAAAATATTTAAAAAAAATATGCATAGGTAAAAGTTATGTAAGTATGATATGATTGATTTGACCCAAGTATGGTGTATAAATGATGGAGGTGGTGTATGGATATTATGACCCAATAATAATATGTAACTAACTTAATTATTAATTAATTAACTAATTTCAACATTCCCATAATTCAGTTAGTAATCATATCAACTAATCCAAACTTTTACAAAACAGTTTATGCTGCTGTACACTAAGACCTTTTGTAAAACCATATGCAACCTGTTTTCAAAACTTATTTTTTTTCTATTGTTATAAAACCTGCAGATACCTTTCCTCGGCAGCTAACCTAGAAACAGTTGGTTGTTTTTTACTTTTCCAATTTACTAATGAATTACCCAGAAAAATACAAAAACCTGTCACAGACTTTCTTGTCACAATACATTTAGTCCAATCTGAATCAACAAATGCATTTAAATTAAGAACAGTTTCCTTATTAAACAAATCACCAGTTCCAAGAGATGTTTTTAAATATCTAAGTACCCTAAGACCAATGTTAAGATGTGTATTAGTAGGAGCATGCATAAATTGACTCAAATACTAAACTGCATGAGATATATCAGGCATGGTTAAAGTTAAATATGTCAGCTTTCCTATTAATTTTTGAAACCCAGATATATTGTCTAATACTACATCATTATCTTTACACTTAGATGAAACAACAAAACTCTGCTCTATAGGAGTATGTACATGTTTGCAACTTAAATATCTGAATTCAGACAAGAGTTCAAGACAATATTTTCTCTATGAAAGACAAATCCCCTATCAGAGTACAAAACTTCAATCCCTAGAAAATAACTCAAGATTCCCAAATCTTTTATTAAGAAAAATTTTTACTAAGAACCTTTTTTGCATTATCAATTTCTTTATGATCATTTCCTGTTAATACTATGTCATCTACATATACTAACAAAATAATAAACACAAAATCAGAAAACTTTATAAATAAAGAATGATCACAAACACTTTGAACAAAGTCATTCTCAATTAATACACGTGTCGATTTTTCATTACACTGCCTAGGGGCTTGTTTCAAGCCATACAAAGATTTTATTAGTTTACAAACTTCGGTTTCACTTTTAGAGTAGTATCCTTCTGGTAATGTCATATAAACATCATCATTTAAACTACCATATAAGAATGCGTTATTAATATCAAGTTGAAAAAATGACCAATTGTTTCACAAAGCTAAACTTATAACACATCTTATAGTTTCCATCTTAACAACCGGAGAGAAAGTTTCATCAAAATCAACAATGGTAAGAGTACTTAAAGGAAACGGTAATCTAGATTGTTTAGCCCTAAGACATATCTCACAAGGATTAGTATTATTAATAGTTTTGTTTTTTGATGGACGTTTTAAGACTTTTAACATCTCATCAGCTAGATGTCCTAACCTATCATGCCATAACTCACTATCATCATATCTAGTAGAATACACATTAGCACACATACCATTTTTTTAAAACAAGTACTATCCACCATTTTGTTTACCAGTCACTAGAATTTTCTTTGATCTCAAATCTTGAATATAACAGCCATTTTTATGAAACATAACTTCTAAATTGCTATCCTTAGCAAGTTTATAAACAGACAACAAATTTACACAATAGTCTGGAACAACCAGCACATTATTTAAAACTATAATATTAGTTAAGTTTAAGTCCCCAATTTTTGATACTTTAGCTTTGGTACAATTTGGGTGACTAATAGTAACATTATAACTACACACATCAATATAATCATGTTAGCCTCATTTCCTACCATGTGCTGGTTAGCACCGGATTCAACAACCCAACCAGTGAAAAACTTTAAATCAGTTAAACCTGAACAACTAAAATATCCAAATATCTCACCTCCAGATCCAGAGGTAGATGCCTCTGAATTCTTGCTTTCAGGTTGACTGACCAAGCCAATCAGCTTGGTTATTTCTTCAGGGGTGAAAGTTAAGGATGAAGACATTCCTACATTCCCTTTATCATTAATGCCTAATGAGTTATTCTTTTTAAAGTTATGGTTTCTTGTCCTTTTCTTATAGTTAGGTGGATAACCAATTAACTCATAGCATCTTTCAACATTATGACCAATCATGTTGTAGTGACTACACTTTAAGTTTGCATTGAATCCTTTTTTCAATTTTTTTCATATTAGAGAAAGATTAGTTTGATTTTGCAGAAAAAGCCATTGACTGAGTTTCAGTGCTGGATGAAGAGCCTCCATTTCTATGGGACTCTTCCCTAGACACAATTGAAAAAGCTGCTTTAACTAATGTAAAAGGATCTTTAGTTAGAAGATTAGTTCTTATAGGCTGATATATGTCATCAAGCCCCATAAGAAACTGCATTAGTTTTATAAGGCGATTAAAATCATTAAACTCCTTTGATGCATTACAAGAGCATGCAGGCAAACGAACAATGGCATCAAAATATTTCCACATAGAAGTTAATTTGTGATAATATTCAGAAACAGTAGAACCATTTTGAGTTATTGAATTAATTTTTTGGTAAACATTAAAAACCATAGACCCATCTATTTTATCATATGTTTCCTTTAGTTCTTGTGATAATTCAGTTGTTAATTTAGAATAGACCTTCCCTAAATACAACTCCTCAGATACTGAATTGGGAATCCATGAAAGTACAGCGGAGTTACACCTACCCATTGTCTTCCTAATACTTCATTGGTAGCACACCTTTTACATGTGCCATCAATGAAGCACTCTTGTTTTTTACTTCCAGTGGTAATTTCATAGCACTGGACCTAACAGAGTAGTTTTTAGTACCCTTTACTTTCACGGTTACAGTTGTTAAGCTATTAGAATAATCAGCACACAAATACAAAGGGTTATTCATGTCAAGTTTACTAATTAAAGTCTCTGGTATATTTACCACGGGTAAGGACACCGTACTTGATTCAACCATTTTATCACACCTCAAAGTAATGAGTAATCAATAAAAACAATCAATTGATTCACACAATCAGACACACATAAAACAGATCCAGACCAGAGCCATGTATTCACACCACTTATATTGGCAGATCAAGGATTAGTCTAGACTTTTAAACAATATTACACACAGTATTTTCAAACTATCAAACACAATAATCGACCAGGACCAGAGCCAGGTTTTCCCACCACTTTATGTGGCAAATTAAGGATTAGTCAAGGTTGAGAGATTATCCAGAAAAAAAAACAAATAATATTCCTATAAATACCTAATGATTTGAAGAAAACAATAATCTCAACCAAAAGAATGCCGGTCCCCCTAAGTCGACGCAAAAATGCCTAGTGCTTTCAAACACAGAATGAAGAAGACTTACAGTGCTAGTGTCTTCGCCAAAATTGAAAAAACAGAGAGGCAGAGGGAATAGAGAATACTTATAGCGCAATAATCATTTCCTAGAATACCTTTTTACAAAAATAGTAAAAAGACATTTTAGTGCACTGCCTTTTAGCTTCAACCGGAGCCAAGAACAAGATCTTAATCTATCCAAGACTTCTACAGGAGCCAAGATCCCAACACTCCGTACTTTTCTAGGTATCGTACAGCCGTTCGTGTCAGAAAAAAGGAGCGATCAACGGTAGACTCAACCGGAAATACTAAGAACTCAACCAAACCTTTTAGAAGACCATCATGATCAAGTAGGATATCGTAATATCAGATGATCTTCTGACTCTCTTCGCCTAGATACCTATCACCAGATCTTAAACGACATGCAAATCCAGATCGACAACTCAATAGTGGAAACAATACAAAAACCCCCAAGATCATGAAATCGGAGCTCAAACCGAGTTCTGATACCATGTCAAAAACATGGAGACTATATCACAACTTGCAGATTCACATGAATATGTGATTTACCATAAAAAAAAATACAAAAAACAAGTAAATCCTATTCTATTACAACTTGATCTAAGTAAAAAAGACTCTAACCCTAAAAATATGAATAAGAGCATACAATCAAAACTCTAGATCTAACTGACTGGAATCTCATCTACAATGATGAGAAAATAAGCAAATACTCTGAAAATCTAAAAGCAAAAAAAATGATCGAAATCTCCAAAATCTACTGAAAAATGAAGTGTCTGCAAGATAAATACACATCACATCTTTTTAAGCTTCATTTTCCCAGCAATCCTTCAACTTCATATCTTGTACAACTTTAGTCCTACAAGATAGTTTCAACTATAAAACCAACTTAACCAATAATTGTTAGATTCAACAACTATATTAAACAATATGTAACTAACTGAATTATTAATTAATTAAACAATTTTAAAAAACTTTGCATTTGCCACTCTAAAATGTTCCAAATATTAAAATTAATTGCAATTTTTATCATAAATAAATAAGTTACAAACCAATACTATGCGAAAAGTTTAATGACCTCAAGCTATTCACTAAATTTTGTCTCTCATTTGGTGAGTTTCCCCTAATAAATGAGTATCCTTACTTGGAACTATAAAGAAAACATCAGTGTTGCAGATAATTCATACTGATCTCAGTGGGTCAGTGTCAAAACAGAAGATTAGGATAAAATGCATTTTAATAACTAACAATAGGTCAAAAATGTTTAGCATTTGAACATCCAATGGTTAGTTAAGGTTGTTGAATACTAATGATCATTCACGGCTAATTCTTCTTCCTCCTGCTTATTCTTCTATATTTCATGTGTTCAAAGGAGAATGATATAAACATTCGAGTATACTTATGAAAACAATTCTCAAGTCACCAGAATTGTGGGACCTGGTGGAATATGGAGTAAATGAAAAATGAAGCAACTCCAGCAAAACTCAGAGAAAACAAAAAGATGCATGCTCAGGCTATTAATTGATTCAGCAAGCAATACATGATCAGTTATTTTCAAGAACAGTAGTAGCCTCCTCAGCTCAAGAAACCTAGGAGATACTTCGTATGGAATATCAAAGTGACTCTCAGGTACAAAAAGACAAATGACAATGGGTGCAAAATACCAAACATCACAGTTGTAATGTGAATCCTCCGATACTGAGGATCAGACAACTAACAACACAACTGAGAAGCCAATGAAAACCCAAAGCAATGAGATCAAAACCTATAGACGTTTGGGAGAATATCAAGTCGAAAAGATAAATAGATAACGTTATTGGGATATTAAGCCGACAATAAATCTGTGTGGGTGACGATTCACATGCATGTATTTGTGCCTTTAATGTTCTGAATACACGTGTGAGTTATACGTTCTGACGAAACACTCAAACTAAACGATTTCAATAGCATTCCCACCACATCACTAATACTTTGATAGCATTCCAATTACCAAGAAGACTAACCTAAGCTTAAATACATTTGAATACATGTGTACTTTAGAAATGGTATAAGTTTAAACATACTAACACTTTCAATCTAGTAATAGAATCTCATAGTTGTATGGATTGCTAAATGATCGCTTTTGAATACACGAATGATATAGAATTTACTAGTATGTGATATTATATGGTTGTGATAACTACTTAGCATCAACCTTAGCTATGATATTACTGAATTTTTGAGTAATTCTTTAAACATAAGATTATAGAATAACTCATTTAAGAATCATTAACATGATTTATTTAATTATCGATATCTTTGATTTGACCTAGTGTAAGAATACACACCAATTATTAGTGATTGAGTAACAATTGGTTTGACTATGTGTGGGAGACTTTGACCTAATTTTAAGAATTGTATGAGTATAGAGGTTCTTGATATTGCAATTTTGCAATTGAATCTCACAGTTGTAACGTTTGAATTTGTAGATAATCGATTTTTGAATAAATGAAGGATGTAGAATACACAAGTATTTAATATTATAAAATCTCTGATAGCTGTGATAACTAATTATCACTAATCTTAGCTATAACATCATTAAATCTTTGAGTTGTTGTCTAAATATACGAATACAGAACGATTTGCTTAAAAATAAATAATATGTTTCATTTGAAGTTGTTTTAAAATTTATATTAAATTGCCCATATTTAGTGTCGACGAGACACATGTGGTATCGAAATTATTATTTATTTTTTATCATTTCGTCAGAAAACGCAACTTACGCACGTATTCGTACAGAGAATTAACTATACGAATTCGACGTTTTTGTTTCACCTTCTGACTTGGTTATATAGTTTTTAGATATCACTTAGAAATTAAACTAAACAAATATATTCGTGAAAATCGTCACCCACACGAATACGCCGTTGGTTTAATATTCACGTAGTGCTATTTGATTATTATTTGACAGCTATATTCTCAAGTTGTTTATAAATTTCGTTGTGATGATACTTATTCATTTGTCTTTTCCGTTGTTTTATTAGTAGTCTCATCCTCGTTGTCATAGAATATGAGCTACGACTATTGTGTTTTGTCTTTCACATCCATTGCCATTTTGTTATTTAGGCACATCTTTATTTGTGATATCACAATTGTTGATTTGATTTACATATTTTTGCATAGCTTTACGTATAAATACGTTTAAGTATCTATATTTATAATATGTAACTGATGTACTATCGTACAGCCACATGACGGTTTCAACTGTTGTCACACTACTAGTATCGATACCAGCCTTGAAAAGGTTAAGCTGTTGCGGATGAGACTATAGTATCGACCGTATTCCTAAACTCATCCCAAATTCATCGAACTTATTAAGTTCGATGAAATAAAAGCTGCAAATTTTGACTGTTTCCGATACTAATCCCTTGAATATTCTTGCATGGATACTACCTTATCCAACCACATGCACTTAATATCAGCCTCTCATCTCTTATTCCTTCTCAATCCAAGTATTCTAGATTGAGTTACAAAGTCATTTTTAAGAGGTTTGATGTTCTTAAAACCGATACAAAGTCCAGGTTGTTCGGGTTGATAAAAACTAAAAACCGAACCTTCTCACTAACTTGTTGCTCATTTGAGTTGGTCCTGGATCTGACCCTTTGTACTTTTATCTTCTAGATGTTGGGAGGAGCCTTTAGACACCAAGAACGTCTAATTTGATGAAGTTTAGAGTGTTTTAAGGGCTTGAATCTTAGAGAGATATAGCACAAAGAGAGAGATCCGGGATTACAGAGAGAGATTGGATTGTTGGCTGCAATAAATGAAGAAGAAGAAGGAAATTTAGGGCTTTTATAGCCTGTCTTTTTGCGTGAGTTTGGGTTCTTTCGGTTTTGTTTAAACGCGTCGTATTCGACACGTAATGTTATAAAACCATATGTTTGTAAAATAGTTTAATTTAAATATTTTTAGGTTGTAATTCTTAATAAATACTCTAATTAATTTCTATTATCGTTAAAGTCTCGAAATCCTTTATTTTAAATGTTTCATCATATCGTATCACCTTCGAGGGTATCGTACAAATCGTCACCCATACGAACGCGACAACAGTTTTACTTTCTGATTTGGTTTTCTACTTATGAGATATCATTTAGAACGTTAAACCCACAAATATATTCGTGTGAATCGTCATCCACACAAATACACTGTCGGTCTAATATTCACGAATGCTATCTGACATTGTTTTGATTTTGGTACCCCCACATATATTTATACTTAATAATACATTATCTAACATTTGTTTGTGTTGTGAGTCATCAGATTCACATCATTAGTGAATCAGTACTGTGTTCATTGTGTGTAGTATACGTTTGTCTTCCAACATTGAGATATATTTGATTTCTAACACACTGTTTGTGAACTATTTTGAACTTCATACACATATAAGCAATTACAGATAGAATTTGTACACGTAACTACTGCACATTTCCTACCGGTTAAGTACTAGTTGTCAAAAGTGTTCATTGATTCGGTTAACAGTTTGTTCGGTTTATTCGGTTCGGTTTAATCGGTTTTCAAAATCCCCCCTTACTATTAACCGAACCGAATCGAATTTGGGAAATGGTCATCCAGACTAACTGAATTCAAATGAACTGAATTCGGTTCGGTTTTGGTTATAACCGATGATGCGAGCGGTCAGTATACTAAAAACAAAACTAAATTTAACCTATTTAACCTAAGCTAAAGACACCAAATCTAATCCTAGACCTATACTTAACCTAAACACCTAGTAATAATCGGAAAACCTAAACTAGACCGCTCCTAAGGCAAGTGTACCTGTCGGTGGCAGAATAGCTGATGAAAGTCCGGATATCAAACCAATGGACACTAGTATAACAAACTAAACCTAGACTGTGAACTAACTAAGGTAAAAGAGGGGGGTTTGGTGCAAACTGATAACCTGATCAGACTGAAACTGACTGAAACACTAAACTAACAACTACACTAAAACAGCAAACTAAAACTGATAATAAAACTGGAATCTAATTGTAGTGAGGAAAACTGGTGTATCTAGGTTGGGAATCAAAAGTATGACAGATGCTGATCTGGACTGACTTATGAAGGATGAAGACTAGGATCTTAAGGAACAGACTAAGGAATACCTAATGGGACCCATATCAGATACCAGGCAACTCCAATGGAATCCTAAGGCTGTAATGTATGCACTAGTCTATCGGGTCACCTTCTGGATTTCCCGATATGCAATTGCACTCTAACGGGTGGATCACCTCCCGGATTTCTCCACTCGTTTGTATCCTAAGACACTAGAGAGCTATAAAGTTGACAACTTTGACATGGATTGACACTAACACTAAGTAGATCTAAGACAACGCCCTCTCGGGTCGTTTAACTCAAAAATCCCAAGTGTAAGAGACCAACCATCTAACCTATCACCTCCCGGATTTCTAGGCTAGGTCACACATGCAAATAACTATACTTAATGAAGTCTAATCCTATGGAATGTGATCAACAACCCATAAACTAGCCTAAAACACAAAGTAGTAGGCCTAACATGCATCTATGTGTGGAAAGACCTTCCTAAACACATGTGGATCAAACATTCACCAAATATAATCATTCAATACATGCAAATATCATCAAAGTTTCAAACTTTACAGCTGATTACAAAGCATATATCATCCATGAGCATAAATAAAGTCCAAAATCAACAAAGTTCACAACTTTATCATCCCAAACCTACATACAACCATAGATCTAGCCAACAATCATCTCAACAGTAACAAAACAGGTCTGAAATATGTCTAAATACATGAAAGATTACTGCTTTAAACTAAGAACATGTAAAGATAAAGAAAAATACTCAAAAGCAAGGTCCTTCTTCACTTCAACAAGCCCTAATCAAGCCAAATACTCCATGGTTAAGCTCCAGCAGCTCCTGGGCTCGATTAGGGTTCCAAAGACGCAAAAGAAGACCCCCAAAACGGCTGGAATGCGATCAATTTATAGAGGGCTTGAAATTAGGATTTTTTGGCATGAAATTCATCTGGGGCGCATCGCCTAGCGGGGATGCGTGCAGCTAGGCGATGCACGCGGATAAAGAGGCTTTGGCGACTGATGATGCCAGGCGCATCTCCTGGCACCAAGTATCCACGATAGGCGTATCGCCTAGGGTTCTTTTCTTCGTTTTCTACGCTTTATCAACGGCACTTGATTCCGATGCCCGTTTTGACTCGTTTCAACTCCTTTTGGACACATTCCTGCACAAAAACACTAAAATGTAAAAAGGAACTAAAATTGACTCGAAATATTTATAAAATTAACAAAAAGGGACTCGAATATGTATAAAAACGTATGTGTTAAACTAACACATCAAAAATACCCACACTTAAACCTTTTTCGTCCTCGAAAAAGCTAACAAAATGGAATCATAGATTAGGGGCTTGGTTTTTATTTGCTAAAGATTTAACAAGATAAAATCCTTGTGTATTAACCGCGATTGTTGGTATAATGGTCCAATCTAAACCCAAACACCAATTTCAAGTTCCCTAATCATGATTTATTTATGTTCAAGTTTGATCATTCATCTCATGGATCCCATCCCTTGGTCAAAACGAGTTATCTTAATTCTAAACAACAGCTTTCAAAGCACACGATTAAATCAAAAGATTAAAACCCACCTCTGTGTGCAAACTACCTAGATAAAGTTAAAACTTTAACCTAATGATGGAGATTGTCACACCCCAGGCCGGCGGGAACGGATCGTGTTTTCCCGTCGGGCGGAAGGTTCCCGGGGCGCGATATCGTGAGTGATAATCAAATGATCAGATTGTTTAAATAGCACATGGGATATAAATGAGAAATGCTAACATGACATGAAATAGAATTACAAAGTTAAATTACATTGTTCCATCATAATTTGACTAAGCAAATCTAATAAAAAAGAATCAATGAGTTTATATCTTGTATCTGTACAAGATATACAAAATTGATTCACTGTTTTGTCATCCAAAAGTATGCAATCAAAAGTAAGCTAGGTCTTCTAAAAGTCCTCTAGCTTAGTACTTGCATATATGTATCTACACCTGTCCATCACCTGAGAAAACATGCATTTAAACAAAGTCAACACTAGGTTGGTGAGTTCATAAGTAAGTTAATTGAAAACCTTGATTCATTCACATGCACAATCACAATATGTATTTTGTTACTTGTAAGCCATTTGTTCACTTGTTCACCCAATGGCTTTTCAATAGTTATATTTACAAGTAATATTTCATCCTAGTAGTGATGCTTATATATAGGGCATATGTAAGGGAACTAAGCCCTAGCCAACATCCCACCACACCACTACTAGAACTCCACACAACTTGCAATACAACTATTGATTTCCATTCCCGATCCACTTGTCCATGTTATTCTTGAATCACCTGAAATAACTTGTATAGAATAATATAATAATGTAGTTGTAGTTATCGAACCAAAGTTTAGATAACCATTATATGCTAAGGATATTAGATTTATCAAATATGTTCCTTGTATTATTCTACATTTGAGGAGTTAACTGTTGTTACACTTTTAAGTATTAAGAGTGTTAGTTAACCTCTTGTAATTTGTTCTTGAACTATAGTGCATAGAGCCTAAAAGGAATCCATTGAAATCCTCACGTAATCAGATTTCAATGCATCCGATTTACCCCTACCACTTTGTATGTCTAGCGTCCTCAACGAAAACTATTACTAGTAGTGAAACATGAGGTAAGATCAATTCCTCAACCTACTAATCAATAGGATCCCGTTGGATTAATTACCATATTCCTGTTTATTAATATCACCATGTGACGCTTTCCCAGAACCTGACTTGAAGTCGCCCTGTCACCGGTCATACGTTACTGGCCCTTGAATCAATACGATCAACATACTAGCCCTACAAGCTAGAGGTTTGTCAAACCTATGGTACCACTACGCTATCGTCGGTTTAGTCACGTCAAACTAACTGGTTAAGCGGTTTATGAAAGGGTCTTACCGTGATCTTTTGAATACATGGCACATGACTGAAATGATATAATACAACAGTTCAATAGCAATTAATTGTATTAGTGTTCACCAATGTAATCGTTCTCTGTGTGTTAACAAGGTGGAATAAGAACTTGTCCTATTACATTATGTTAATCAATGTGTGAATGGTGTTGTTATCATGAAATTACATTATCGTGATTACCATTCCTTGTTTCGTGTTCTTCTTGTAATCTGTGTTGAGTTGAAAAGCTAAGTGTTACAAGAACTAGTCTTATTTCACTTACTTAACTCTTGTATTGAATGATGTAATAAAGATGTGTTATCTTCATATCATCCTTATGTTTTGTTCTTGTCATCATGTTCCTTGTAATTGTTTCTATGTTAATTCTTGTAAGAATAACTAGGTGTTGTAAGAGTTAATCATACAACTATGTTATTCTATTGTATTGATGAATTATGACATTATAATATCATAATCATATTATGTTCCTGTCATCATGTAATCATACAAGCATGCATACAATGATATATGATAATAATCAATTTAATATCATTCAATCAAAGTATTAACAATATGTAAGCAAAACTTTTAAATGAATAAAAGTAAAGCATGTTTCTCAGCCCCGTGAGTTTAAAATCAGTAAAGATTAAAGAAAAGGGGCATATGAACTCACCTTGTTGTTGTAGGGTTGACTTAGCTTAAAAGAAAGAATGCACGCGCTCTTTGTTGTTCTTGTTGTAATGTTCACAATCCTGTATTGAATTCATATTGTATGTAATTCATAAGTGTTGAATGTAATAGTTTATTATGCGCGTATGCGTGTTAGCCTCAACTTGGCTAACACTCGCAAGTCATGGTCCTTGTTCGGCTCGTGTATGTGTTATAGTCTTTGAGTCCACTTAACCTAATTAGGCTCTAGTTAACATGTTGTTCGGATCCCCAATTAAAGACTTAGTCTTAAAGGTTATCCCTTGTATCTAACCCATTATTACAAGATCAACTATGCCATGATGGACTAAAGATTTGTATTGTTAAAACGTTGGTAATTCAACCTACTACCACTTTGTTAATTGCAATTGTCCTATATTAGTTACGTGGGCCAACACAGTGACAAGGGCCGAATCAATTGGGCCTTGGGTCGATTTAACATCCATGGGCCGTAGAGGGGATCGTGGGCCGTGGCTAGTTCTTGGGCCAAACTTAGAAGTCAGTTGGGCCGGTGAGTCTAAGTTGGGCCATCTAGTTTCTCTTGGGCCGATTAACATAATGGGTTACGCATAAAGCTTGGGTCGACTATGTTGAGGCCAAATGGTTTAAGGGCTAAGTAAGTGGGGTATGTACTCAACAAATGGGCCTGGCCCAACGGTTATTGCTTGAACGAATGTGGCTAGCCCAATGGTTTTCGTTGGTCGAGTAGTGAAGGCCGAATACATCTAAGTAGCTGGGCGCCAATTCCAACGAACCTTTTTGATTTTCTATACTATGGTTCGGCTAAGGTCTCATGACATGGGTGAGGGTTCGGTGGTGGCATCTAGGTTCGGCAAGGGAGATAGGTTCGGCTGAGTTGATCCTGTACATGGTTCGCCATAGTGGCCATGCATGAAGATTCGTTCTTTCTCTGGGTTCGTCCATGCTTGTCGTCATCATAGAGGTTCGGCCAGAAGATTGTGGGTTCGTCTGATGGATACTTGGGTTCGTGATGAAGCAAGGGTTCGGGAGACACCATAGGGTTCGTAAAAGCCAAAGGTTCGCCGAAATTAACTTGGGTTCGCCTAGGAAAAGCTTCATGAACCATGCATGGGTTTGGCTGTGAGGGCTAGGGTTCGGCAGAAGATGGTTCGGCTAGAGGGTGAGGGTTCGGTCTCTGCAGGTTCGGTGATGGAGATGACCACAGGAGGTTCGTCATTCACAAGAGGGTTCGGCAATGGCACGAACCCTAGTTAGGTTCGGCCAGCTTCCTCCTTGCACGATCTGCAACTGTTCATCATCTCCTTCGTCGAACCTAGTCGTCCCAACTAGTTCTCATCCATCTACTGGTTGATTCTAGGTCCCATGATGTGTGCATGAAGGTTGAGAGTCGATGGGACATGGTTCGTAGTCGGTTTGAATGGTATTAACCGAACATGGGTGAAAACCCTCTTTTTCGTGAACTAGATGGTTTCTTACCTCAATTTCGGCTGGAGAAACCTTTAGATCTGTTGTACTTTCATGTAGAGCTCGTCAAGGGCTTCGCGTGGGCGCAAGAATCACTCGAATCGGTTAAGAATTGAGAGAGTTATGGGGTTTTGAAGGTGGTTTGGTTTGGTGAAAGATGGTGGCCGGAAATTGAAGAGAGAGAGAGAGTTTGGATGTAAAAATGAAAGAAACTCTTTCATTTAGGGTTTTTATACCCTATGTGGTGTTCGGGTTCGTTTTGGTTGCTCGGTTCGCGTTTTCGTCGCGTATCCGGAAAATTACGCGTAACTAATTGTAATAAATAAAAGAAAGTTATTTTTAATTATTTAATGAGTTTCAAATTTGTAAAATGTTAAATATTTAATTTTATTAAATTTATTATCGTTTCGTGTCGTGTTTCATTTTCGTTTCGTCGAATCGCGTCACCATCGCGCGTATTCGTTCGAATCGTCATTCGAACGAACACGACGATGGTTTTGCTTTCCAACTTTTGTTTTCTACTTTCCAGTCATCATTTCAGAACGTTAAACTCACATATATGTTTGTGTGAATCGTCACCCACGCAAACACACTGTCAGTTCGTTATTCTGAAACAACACTGTGTTATTGTTTGAATTGTGTTTCCTCACTGTCGGACTCAACTAAACACCTTGTTTTCACATTGAATTGTCGGCCATCTGATTCCTGTCGTCTATGGATATCAGATCGCAACCGATTTGTTTATGTTAACTGTTTGAACACTGTTGTTTCTCATGATCTGTTGTGTTAATTGTACTTAAGTTTTCACTTAAATACACACAACTAAAGTTTCAAATGTACGTTGTACTTACTGTATCTAAGTTTACACAAAAATACGTACAACGATTTCTTGCATTCATGATTCTGTTAATACAATACTGTTCACAATCGCATATGTACACATAGTTACTGTTTACAAATATACATACCGTACGGACTTGCCGGCCGGTCAGGTACTAGTTGTCACAGAGATTGATGAAGGTGTGAGAATTTTTCCTTTTTATTCACTCATTTTTCTTTTTCTTTTACCTCACTTGAGCATATTACAGCACTGTTTCACTCGGTTATGAGCCGGGGTATGCTAACTACTTTTTAGCTTATATTCTCTCTTTCTTTTATTTGCACAGGCTCAGCTCACTTAGTGGATTGTGGAATTTCTTTTATTTAGTGGGCGCCATAAGTCTCGGATTTATTTTCGTAAAAAGAGAACTTATGTGCCAGGTTTAAATTTTAAGAAAACTAGGTTGTTAGTTTACAGAGGTTCCTTTATTCACTATTACTTAGTTTCAGATTTCCCGAATTTTCCAAGTCTTAAACCCATAAGAATCCTGAATTTAAGTTTATTCTATCAAATCCTAAGGAACTTTCTATCGGCTGGGCCTACCAACAAATCCCAAATCAATACACAAGTTAGCCTCTAAAAACCTAAGCCCTAATCATAGTCCGATCATCTTCCATTTATAAAATGCAAGCCAAAACAAGGACATTTTCAAGACTCTAGCTATATACAACATAAAACTCTAGACTCAATTAGAAAATGCAAAATAAATAAATAAACAAACGAATATTTACAGGAAGAGAAATCTAAGGTAAAAAGTGGAAAAGACTTAGCTAATCACGCAACATCAGCACGCGTGAGTCTGATCCAAAAATAAGATACTCAGCTGCCGGTCGTTTGCCAATGAAGTAGTCTAAGTAGTCGCCACCCGAATGTAATTGAGTACGAGTGGTTAAAACCAGACTGAAAATTAAGATCTCAAACAAACCAACTAGATTAACTGAAAAAGAAAAAGACTCACATATTGACTTGATTGATTATTTACAACTGACTCAAATATAAGAAAAATCTTTTTGCAAAGTTTTTGATTTTTTAATTTTTTTTGTGTTTTTAACTTAAAATAATTACAATTTCATTATTTAATTACAAATTCTAGATTATTTACAAAAATTTCAAAAATTTTATTCTACTTTACAAAATTTTATAAACATAAATTTCAAAAATTTTATTCTACTTTACAAAATTTTATAAACATTTGACTTGATATATATTATGACATGTTTTTACAAAATTTAAAAACTAAAAGGCGCCAGCCTAACATACTCACACTTAAAACAACACATTGTCCTCAATGTGGATTCAGAACTGGCGAACAAAAATTAAAATACATGTACAAAAGGTTAGCAAAGAACTCCATGAATATATGTAGATGTGTCGTAAATGAAGTTGCGCGCCTTTCAATATATACAAATCAACTCAAACATACAATTGTTAATACAACAACAATATAATTACAATTTACATAACAACATAAATAATACAACAAATGAATTACATAATTACACAATTATACACAACCACCATAACTTACAAATATGTACAATAAATTAACAAACAACACATGAAATATACACAACCACAATCACGACTCAAATGTAAATACAACCACAATAAAACAAAATCAGAAATGAACATGCCAAACTAAAATATATACACAAATTCTGTCCGAGTACAAATACAAGAAAAGAAAATACATCACCTAAACTACATACAAACTACTCCTCATCCTCGGGATCGATGTCGGATCCGCCCTCGTGGTCGGATGGGAGGCGAGGGTCTGGCATCCGAGGGGGAACAGGAGCACCGACAGTAGCTGCAATACTCCTAACTATGTCCTCAATCATATCGATCCTCCGGTGTAGGTATCGGACAGTAGGTCCAGGAGGTGCAGGCTGTCGTGGCTCCTGGTCCTGATGTGGCCTCTCCCTCCGATGCAGGATGCGGTGCGTAGATGGCGGAGGCACCGGGGGAACAGGGGCAGGAGGATCATCCAACATGGGCGCCCACTGGGGTGGCACGTCCCACGTGACCATCCCCGACGTCTGCATATCATGTAAAGCATATGGGACCGTCTCGGGGCCGACTGTCAGATGCTCCACTGGGTACCAGTCGAATACCCCAAGACGGTCAGCAAGGCGGCATATGTAGGGGCCCATATCTAGGCGTGTAGTGTGGCCTCCCCGACGCGGCCTCGCAAAAGATGTAAGTAAGATAGTGGCGAGGTTCGCCGGGCGGCTACCATGGAGGCAGTAGAGGCAGAACACATCAAAATAGCTTACATTGTCCTTGCCAGAACGGCGCGGAATCAAGGTGATAGTGATTCCGTGATGTATCCGGGTCGCCAGCCGCCGGTCAGTGTGCGGGGGAACCGCAATCGTGCTCCAAAAGACGGTCATCTCATCCTCCGTGACGTATCCGGGTCGAGCTGCCCGAGATACGCCGAGAGAGAGGCCCTCCTTCGCACACCAAAACTTGATGCGAGCGGTCAGTATACTAAAAACAAAACTAAATTTAATCTATTTAACCTAAGATAAAGACATCAAATCTAATCCTAGACCTATACTTAACCAAAACACCTAGTAATAATCAGAAAACCTAAACTAGACCGCTCCTAAGGCAAGTGTACCTGTCGGTGGCAGAATAGCTGATGGAAGTCCGGATATCGAACCAATGGACACTAGTATAACAAACTAAACCTAGACTATGAACTAACTAAGGTATAAGAGGGGGTTTGGTGCAAACTGATAACCTGATCAGACTGAAACTGACTGAAACACTAAACTAACAACAATACTAAAACAGCAAACTAAAACTGATAATGAAACTGGAATATAACTGCAGTGAGGAAAACTGGTGTATCTAGGTTGGGAATCAAAAGTATGACAGATGCTGATCTGGACTGACTTATGAAGGATGAAGACTAGGATCTTAAGGAACAGACTAAGGAATACCTAATGGGACACATATACCAATGGGAATCCTAAGGCTGTAATGTATGCACTAGTCTATCGGGTCACCTTCCGGATTTCCCGATATGCAATTGCACTCTAACGGGTGGATCACCTCCCGGATTTCTCCACCTGTTTGTATCCTAAGACACTAGAGAGCTATAAAGTTGACAACGTTGACATGGATTGACACTAACACTAAGTAGATCTAAGACAACGCCCTCCCGGGTCGTTTAACTCAAAAATCCCAAGTGTAAGAGACCAACCATCTAATCTATCACCTCCCGGATTTCTAGGCTAGGTCACACATGCAAATAACTATACTTAATGAAGTCTAATCCTATGGAATGTGATCAACAACCCATAAACTAACCTAAAACACAAATTAGTAGGCCTAACATGCATCTATGTGATGAAAGACCTTCCTAAACACATGTGGATCAAACATTCACCAAATATAATCATTCAACACATGCAAATATCATCAAAGTTTCAAACTTTACAGCTGATTACAAAGCATATATCATCCATGAGCATAAATAAAGTCCAAAATCAACAAAGTTCACAACTTTATCATCCCAAACCTAGATACAACCATAGATCTAGCCAACAATCATCTCAACAGTAACAAAACAGGTCTGAATATGTCTAAATACATGAAAGATTACTGCTTTAAACTAAGAACATGTAAAGATAAAGAAAATACTCAAAAGCAAGGTCCTTCTTCACTTCAACAAGCCCTAATCAAGCCAAATACTCCATGGTTAAGCTCCAGCAGCTCCTGGGCTCGATTAGGGTTCCAAAGACGCAAAAGAAGACCCCCAAAACGGCTGGAATGCGATCAATTTATAGAGGGCTTGAAATTAGGGTTTTTGGGCATGAAATCCATCTGGGGCGCATCGCCTAGCGGGGATGCGTGCGGCTAGGCGATGCGCGCGGATAAAGAGGGTTTGGCAACTGATGATGCCAGGCGCATCGCCTATCCACGATAGGCGTACCGCCTAGGGTTCTTTTCTTCGTTTTCTACGCTTTATCAACTGCACTTGATTCCGATGCCCGTTTTCCCTCGTTTCAACTCCTTTGGGACACATTCCTGCACAAAAACACTAAAATGTAAAAAGGAACTAAAATTGACTCGAAATATTTACAAAATTAACGAAAAGAGACTCGAACATGTATAAAAACGAATGTGTTAAACTAACACATCAACCGAACATAAGGAATTCAACCGAGCAAACCGATTAAAAAACAAATAAACCGGTTAAAAACCAAATAAACCGAGCTGAACATACCAAATTCAACCGAATAAACCGAATTCAACCTTTTATTATTAATTAAAATAATAAATTTAATTATGAATTCGGTTTAATCATTAAATGAATAAACCGAATAAACCTAACAAACTGAATTCATAAAAATCTATAACCATTAACCGAACTGAAAACCAAATTCATAATTCGGTTCTATTTTTCGGATACAGATACGGTTTGGTTATTAGTTTTAAACAATTTTCGGTTTTTCTGAACACCCCTACTCATGGTATTTACATTCATTTCAATTGTTTCATGATATACTTGGAATATAACTATGCGCATATTGATACACTTTTATTCAGACAAGACCTGTGAACTCACTAAGTTTTTAGTTGACAATTTTAAGTGTGTTTTCCAAGTCATGACAATTATGGTGACAATGATGTATTAGAACAATAAGACAAGTTTCTTTTGAAGACAATTGTTATATTTTCTTTATTATTAGGCAATTATTTGTCGTTACTATCTCGGGTTGTATATTTGTCCATTGTATTTGTTTGTTATGAATTTGTTTGTATATAAGATTATTACAAGTAGGATCTATAATGTAACATACATACTTAGACAAATTGTCGAACGTATGTCTTGGTACATTTAATGAAATATTTTATTAAACTAATGTGCTATGACATACGATTGGTTGCATTCCCTCGTTTCCGCCAAAGGTGGGGTGTGACAGGTTGGTAGAGCTCATCCTAGGACTTATGTGTTGAACTTTTGTGTGCTTACAAGATTAAGACTACTTATGTGAAACTTATGTGTATTTTATGTGAACTTAGTTTATGAGGATTAGTTTATAGACAAAATTGCTATAGGAGTTATAGGGGGCTTTAAATTTGAGAAAGCACTTACATAGCCACTTAATCCATAGGAACATACTTTTAGTTTGACTTAGTTGATAAGTAACATTGCTATAGTTACATCGATGAAACATACTTCATCTTTGTATCTATGGACGTCAACTTTGCTGAATCATGACGAATAATAAAAAAAATGAATCATTAAAACAAAATCGTAAAGCGTAAGCGACACTCGGTATCATTGTGGGTGACGATCCATAAAGATACCAATATTAAACTTATCATTAAGAGTAAACGTTAATAAATGCATAAAATGACCAAAACGTATATATTTACGGGTATGCACGTAACTATATTTGTTTACGCTTCTAAAACCGACGAATAGTAAAAATAAGTAAAATATTATATTTTAAATTTTACAATTTCGAAACTCGTCAAAAACAATTAAAGATCTAATTTTCAAAACAAACTATTTAATTAAGTAACGTTTACGACGCGTACGTAATAAATACGCGAAACCGAAACCGAAACCGAACAAACCCGAACACATGGGGAACCAGTCGGGGTATAAAAACCCTTAGTTCTTCCCCATTTTTCATTAAATGCCTCAAGAACACTCTCTGTCTCACCACATTTTCGTCCATTCTCTCTCTCTCTCTCTAGAGTTCTTGCACAAAATCAACAAGCTACCACCTTAATTGTTCACCAAATTGGGAAAATAAGGTGTCAAAACGATCCTCTCAACGAAAGGAAGATTGTAGTACAAAGGATCTACTTCATCTCGAGCTCAAACGACTGAAATCATAGAGAGAAGGTGAGCATTTTTAAAGTTTTTGGCATTTCAACACGTATGGAGTTTGCAGCCGGTTTGGACCCTCAAAAACTCATGCAAACCTCATGAAAATATTCTTGTATCCTTGGGATTGATCTGACTTAAGTGTTTGAAGCTAGTACAAGGAGTTGCAGTTCGGTTTAGCTAGTATCGAAGGTGATAAAGGGGCAGGAAAGTAGTATCGGTGGGCAATGGGATGAATTGAACTTACAACAAGAATGGCAACTTCTATGCTTCGAGATTCAATCAAAAAAGAACGACACTAGCTAGTTCAAAGTGATCCAAGTGGAGTTGGGCCTGTCCTCTGTATAGATTGATAAGTTCGAAGCTACCCATCGATATTGTTAATATCGATGGGCACTATCCCAATCTAAGACCAGCTTTTCTTCAATACTATCAGCATGCAAACCGATGAAGAACAACTCCAAACCACCAGCATAAACTTAATTAGGATCATCCAAGGGATATGGGTTGAAGGCCAGGCCGATATTGTTAAATTCGAAGGCTGCATGGACACTAAACCCATCGATACTACTAGTATCCATGGGCTACTCTTGTGTTGGACCAACCTAACCAATTTTCCACTTCTGGTTTCGATTCCCTAGACTTGAAATCGACCCTTATTATAGATTAAAGAGAGCCAAAGGGAATTGGAACCAAAGGCCTGTCGAGATTAGCAATCTCGAAGACAACCATGGAACTTAAAAACCCATCAATAATGGTAATATATCGATGGGCACCAACTTGACATTAGCCGAACTTCAAATCGATGTGGGCAGTCATGCAAACATTTAAAACAAACCTAAACTACCTACATTACTTATACTGAGGTCATCCAAGTACGAATTGATTAAAGAACCGAATACATGATCGTAGGAATCAACAACAACCACCCATCGATATTGATAGTATCGATGGGTTAGTTGTTAAATTGGTTAAGTCGTTAATCTATGGATAATAACCTTAAACATTTTTCTAAACACTTGGGATGATCATAAGTACCTAATTCATAAAACATTACAATGAAGTCATGGTTACCAAGGCAATTCAAAGCATAACTAACACATATTACACTTTGTATGACAAGGTGCATGCATATTGTAATACGACGCCTAATTTTTCATGAAACAACCATTATTCAAAGAATTCAATCATGGTTTCAAAGATAACCTAACACTCTTAAACAATAGAACAAGTGTATAAAAAAGGGAATCCATTAACATGTTAACACAAGTCAATCAAATAACCACAATCTACAACATTTCAAAATGAATCTTATATTATACGTATGATTACAATGATAAAGGAATGATTTATAGGTCTTATTGAGTTGCTACTTGTACAGGACTGAGTCTACTGCTGTCATGTGAGAACATTAGCCCCTCTTTTAACTGTTTTACAACCATTTTGAGGTGAAACAAGTGATCAAACGTTTTTATTGGTATAACTTTTTAACTTTAGTACACTACTCTTTTACATTAACAAACACTTAAATTATTTTACGTTAATTGGATTTATAAACTAATAAACTCTTTTCGAAAGAATAAGTTTTATAAACTTTTAAATAGTAAATTTAGTATTTTTCAAAGAAATATTCGTATCTCAAACCTTGTATTCAACAAAGGTTTTCCATCAAAGTATTCAAATCAAGGGTTTACAAACAAGGTACTCAATCATGGTATTCAATCAACAGTTTTTAAATCAATGTATTCAATCATGGTTTTTCAAACAAGGTATTCAACCATGTGAATCGTTTATCCAATCTTAAAAACTTGTAGTCATGGAGATCATCATTCTGAACAAACTTATACACATCGAGACACATTCATTCATTCTTACTTACTCTTTTAACGGTAGTACTGGGTGATCACAAAAAGGAAAGCGGGACACGTTTGGTTACGCCAAGGCTGTGGTTAGTGTTTAAATATGTTTTAAACCCTAACTGCAGATTGGATGCGTTACGGTAATATGGAGACCATAGTTAAGATAGAATAAGATCAAGAAACAAGCTAGGATGGAATAGAAACTCACTTAAATCCTGATTGTTTAATTATCTTGTCTATGTCTTAATTTGTAAACACTATTTTTGGGTCAGTTAGTTGTCATTCTTTTGGTAGATAGTTAGAAGCTTGTAACTAAACAATGTATAACATTATGTAACTTAGTAATGCATTGTGGTTGTTCTTCTTCTTTCAATACTTGTGCATGATTCAACCATTGATTGTCACCACATCGTGGATTCAGCATGCGACACAGGGGGCGTTACAGGTTGGTATTAGAGCCAAGGTTGTAGAGAACTAGGAAAAACCCAATAATTAATGACCTAGACTATAACCTAATAAGCTACCCATACGACTAAGTGACATAGGATTGAGGATACTTAGAATCTAAGTAAACATAAGTTAGCATTAAGTCGACATTAAACTTGGAAGATCTTAGGGATAAATTTTTTCTATGATTAGTTATCAAAGTCAAGGATTTGGAGTCGGGACTAAATTACTCAATGTGTATTCATCAAAGGATTCCTCAATGTGTATTCATCAAAGGATTTAGAGGCAAAGATCTGTATTCTTAGTATGTTTGATCTGAAATTCTCATCATGTTATCATCGTTAGGACTTCATA
>SZYD01002228.1:0-131922 GCA_009363875.1 Mikania micrantha | reverse complement strand
TGTACTTGGTTTCATCAATTTTTGTTCCATTTTCTTCCTTAGTTAATGCAGCTTTGACTCCATTGGATATCTGCTTGAATTACAATCTTGCATTTGGGCCATATTCAACAATTTCTTGCATAGAAACTTTGCTTCAGAGTAGTTCCTTTCGTTCCTTGTTCCACCTCAATTCCCAAGTAATAAGATAGTAACCCAAGATTACTCATTTCGAATCTTGTTTCCATTTGCTTCATAAAATTTCCAATCTTTTGAAAGTGTACCAGTGACAATCAAATCATCTACATAAACACCAACAATTAATAACCCATTTTGACAAGCTTGCTTGTAGACTGCTTGTTCATAGGGCACCTTTCAAAACCAAGTTCTTTTAATGTTTGATCAAGTTTATGGTTCCATGCTCGCGGAGTTTGCCGGAGACCATAAAGCGCTTTATCCAAGCGGTACACCATTCTCACTTCCCTTCTTCTCGAACCCTTGCGGTTGTTGCACATACACCTCCTCCTTCAAATTGCCATGAAGGAATGCCGACTTCACATCTTGGTGATAGACTTTCCACCCTTCACTTGCTGCAAGTGAAAGAATTAAACGCACGGTTTCCATCCTCGCTACGGGAGCATATGCCTCATCAAAGTCAAGTCCTTGTTTTTGCACATATCCCTTCGCGACTAACCTTGCCTTATATCTGCTTACTTCACCATTTGCATCACGCTTAACCTTGTAAACCCATTTTAACCCGATTGCTTTGTGCCCGGTTGGCAATGTTGTCAAGTGCCAAGTTTTGTTGCACTCAATTGACTCTATTTCTTGCTTCATTGCTTGTTCCCAGTTCGAATTTCCTCTGCCTCCGTATAACTCCAAGGTTCATCACTTGCTAGTAACAGCTCATAATTTGGAGTCTCAACTTCTACAGTTTGATCATACAGTTCATCAATTGATTTAAACCCTCTCGGTGGTGTGTGATCATAAGTAGCAGAATCTTCTTGCGCTTCCCTGACCTGATCAGAAGACACTTTCTCTTGTGGGCTGTTTGGAACAAAACTCGGACTTGCATTCTGTTCCAATTCAGGCCCATATACAGTTGGTACTTCGTCCAAGCTTTGTGACATATCTTGGTTCTCTACCACAAAATCAGTCCATACATACTCACTTTCTGACATATTACCTATGTAACGATTCCAATCAAAACTCTTATCTTCTTCAAATACCACATAACATGATATTACGATCTTGCCTTTTCAACATCATACACCGGTATGCTTTGCTACTAGGTTCAGATCCAAGATGGACCATCGGCTTGCTACGATCACTTAACTTTGTAAGATTCGGTGTCAGAACCTTTACGTGTGACAGACAACGAAAAACCCGAACATGCGACAAACTCGGTTTCCTTCTTTTGAAAGCTTCGTATGGAGTTGTGCCTTTAACCGCCTTGGTCGTAGTTCTGTTTAGCAAATAAACAACATGTCGTACTGCTTCACCCCACATATTTTGTGGAATATTCATCGCCTTCAACAAGCATCGAGTTGTACCAAGTATTGTTCTATTCTTACGTTCCACCACACCGTTTTGTTGAGGTGTGTATGGTGCCGTAAGATTCCGTTTGATTCCTGCATTCTCACAAAAATCAATAAAATGACTAGATGTGAACTCACCTCCACGATCGGTTCGTAGCGTTTTAATCTTGAATGAGCTTTCCTCTTCAACTTTGCTCTTGAACTTCTTAAATAGAGTAAAAGCTTCACCCTTTGATCTGATGACATATACCCAAGAATATCTACTGTAATCATCAACAAATAAGAGAAAGTAAGAGAAAGAACATATTTCCTCCCACTGTTTTTGGTGTTATAGGTCCACAAATATCTGCATGTACAAGCTCAAGCGGTTTAGTAGCTCTATACTCCGCTTGATCCGGAAATGCATGTCGTTGTTGCTTTCCTACTAGACATGCATCACACACATGATTTAACTTTTGTATAACAGGCACTCCTTTCACAAGCCCCTTTGATGTCATGTAATTTAATGCATGAAAATTCACATGCCCAAGGCGCGCATGCCAAAGCCAATCAGCTTTATCAATCTGAGTCACAAGGCACACAGGTGTGACAATATTCAATTTCACCTTATATAGCCTGTTCGTACACCGCTGCACTTTCATAAGCAACCGCCGATCACTTCCATATAACCACAAGTACCCATCCTCCATTATTACTCTACAGCCTCGTTAAGTTAATTGCCCAAGACTCAATATATTGCTACGCAAATTAGGTATATAATAAACATTTGTAATGATTCGTTTCTCACCTGTCTTTCCTTCTATTGTTAAAGAGCCTTTTCCTTTAATTTCCACCGTTGAACCATCACCAAAGCGAACATTTCCTGAAATGCTTTCATCCCAGGCTTCTGATGAATTTGATTCATCATTCTTCTGTTTCGCGTTAGGACATTCATATGCATAATGTCCGATTTTTTCACAGCGGTAACATTTAACTTGAGCCTTATCTCGAGTTCTTGTATTTTCTTGATGGTTCACGTTCATGTACGTTCGCCCCCCCCCCCCCAACTTCTGCCTCTACCAAAGTTCTGAAATCGGCATCTGCCACGACCTCTATTGTTGTAACTTTGGAAGCCTTGACCACGTCCTTGTCCCCTGCCTTCATTATTGCTTCGATCCCTTGGCTTTGTAGATGTTTCAGATTGTTTAAATAACAATTTGTTTTGTCCCTCGCCAGTCACAGGTTGGGATTTTGTTCTCTCTTCATATGCTTTTAAACGGCCAACAACCTCTTCAAAGGGTACATCTTCAATTGATAGAAATTGTTCAATCGAGGCTACAATTGGCATATATCTAGGCGGCATTGAGTTCAAGAACTTCCTTACCAACTTTTCATCTTTAAGTGAGGAGCCAAGACTTTATATCGAGACTGTATCCCGCTTAGCTTTCCAGCAAAATCGTCTATTGTTTCAGTTTCCTTCATCTGAAGCATCTCTAATTCACTTCTTAATGTTTGTAGACGGGCCTTCTGGACACGATCAACTCCCAAGTATCTGACTCGGAGTGCTTCCCACACATCATTTGTTTCTGAAAACTTTGCAACTTGAAGAAGTACATCTTCTGGTAATGATTGATAAATCATTGCCTTAGCCATAAACTTTTTCTTGTCTTCAACCTCACTCCCCATCACAGGGTCTATGGCCTCTCGCAGACCATGTGCAGCTAAAATAGTTTCCATCATGATCGACCAGGCGGTGTAGTTTGTTGATGTTAGCTTCGGACACTGCAAAGACACACTGCTTGACTCTCTAGCGGTAGGTACGATGACGCCACTGCCACTGGTTCCTTCCGCCATTTTCTGCACAGATTGTTCCTTCTCGCCTCCTGGTGTTGATCTGTTGTACCGTCTTCTCCTCAAGATAACCGGGCTCTGATACCAATTGAAGGTTTACAATTGGTATAGAACTTGAATCACTCAAGACACAGAACCAACGGATGCTTCTTTTTTTTTTTATTAAAGTTAGAACATGAATAATTTAAACAGAACACCTGACATGCTAACCGTCTGTTTGATTACATAAAACTGAAAAACAATTATTACTAACTTTATAGCTACTAAAGATTAAATAACTCATCCGAAGGTAATCCAAAAGCCTCGATCATTATTGGGTCTGGGTCAACAATTAATATGCCAACACACCTCAACATTAATTTCTCATCTCTCGCTCGTATTAAATATATCTCATATGAAATATAATAGTATTAAACATTAAATATAATTTTTAAAAAAGATTTTTTGATACATTAAAAATATATGTTGGACTAATCTTGTAATGTTAAAAGTTAAAGGGTTTAAGTTAGAAGTTTTTGTTTACATTAATTTTGGATTTGTTTGAGTATTTTAAGGTTTGGATTAGATTGTTTTGTTAGCAGATTTTTAGGGATAATAGTTTGATTTTTTAGATGTTATTTTTCTTATAAATAGGGGTTAAGAGTTTAGGGTTAATTGTACCTCAATCTTATTCAATAAAGTTTGTGTTTTTTTTTTGAGTTTACATTCTGATTTTGAGGATACCAGCCCTTCAATATATTAATATTAAAAAATTAATTTTTAAAAAACTAAATTATTACAAAATATAAAATTATAAAAAACAGTTGTTAAAATGAAATGTTTAAAGATACAAACTTTGAAAAAATTAGTATTTAAAAATAATATTATTATTTTATTAATTAAAATATTAAATTATACAAAATTTTAATCATAATTTATAGTAACAAATCATCTTATATAGTCTAATTTTATTGGTGATTATTTATTATTTTTTTTATTCAAGCAGTATAATACACTGGATACTGCATTTATGAGGAGGGCATACCTTAAGATTTATTGTCTCAACGGGTACTTTGAGAAGATAAAAGAGAGCAAGAAAATCTCCTGCACTCATATCCATGTCAAACACAACTGTTTTCCCTAACTTTTTCCCTTCAAAATCTGGTTTGTAGAAAACTTCCTTGTAATAAGGAAATTCAGATGTAAAATTGAATCTGCCTTTGTTTTCTGGTAGGTTTAGTGCCTGTTATACGTTTACAAATCGAATAAATCAGTCACAAACTCGCATAAGTATATAGAATATATAATGTGAAATGTATACAGTATACCCCACTGGGTGAGCTTGAAAGGGCATTACATTTTTTAAACTAATTTGACCATAACAAAATTATCAATAAAAATAGGTAAACAGGAAAGATGCCACAGAGTTAAAGAAAAACAATCGAGTTGATAGTTTTGTCACATTTAGTAATGGGTGAACCACCGGTTATATTTATTTCAAGGGGGGTCAAACACACAAGACTAAATAAAATGGTCAACAAAGTGTTTCTTATTAATTAAAGTAAAATACACGAATTGGTCCCTATGGATTGAACAAAGTAACAAAAAAACTTGAACTAATTTGACATTAACAAGTTAGGGGTTTGTCTTTTCAATTTTGCTACTCAGGTTAAATTTTGTTAAATTTCCTTTCAATCAAGGTAAAATACCAAAATAATAAAAATATATCTCTAGACTTCAAAAAGTCAAAGGATATTTTGGTTATTTCACCCATTTAATGCATAATACCTATACTAGTTACAAAATCGAAAACATAAACCTCAAAATTGTTACTTTTTTTGCTTGATACATGAACATGTTACTTTATTCATATTATAAGAACCATCTATGCATTTTACTCTGATCATTAAAATCTTGTGAATCATTTTCATTTTTGATACTAGATTATTACTGAAATAAATATCTTTTTTGTAATTGAACCAAAATGCAAATACTTTCACCCAACTCAGAGAAGAAAATACATGTTTTGACCGGTTATCCAACCCGCTTTACCAACCCGTTTTTTAACCTTTAGGAAATATAGTTTCAATCATCTTACTTTAATAAAGCTGACAAAAAATTCTCTGTCCAATGAGCTGCTACTGTCATGATTTTGCTTTGCCTTTGTAGCAACCAATACACGCACTGAATCTGGCCCAGTGACTTCCTTAGTGTAACCATCCTGAATTTATAGTTTCAGTATTTAAAAATTTGATGTAAATGGTACAAAAATAGGCATATTTATTTTTTATTTTCTTAAACTGCAATTAATTATTATTTACAAGAAAAAAAATACCACTATTGTCAACATAGTTGACTTCTAGAATTAGACATCACAGATGATGTTTAAAGAAGTTACCTTACATCTCCCTGTCCCATTATTTTGGAGGCAAAATGGATCTTGAATGCCTGTTTGAACATGACCACTATGAACTCCATTTGGACTTAAGTTGAATTTTGGAATACTATGACCATCAAAGAAATTATTTGATCCATCAGATATTCCATAAGGTTTATTGGAAGTAATCACAGTGATATTCATATACTCCATTTCAGCAAATTCGTTTTCGCCATTTTTTTCGTGCAAGTTACGCATAATTGAAGTAGAAACACCTGACATAAATGAATCCCACATAAAACAACTCTGCAAAAATGAAACAATGCATGAAATGGTTATTGTCACTGTACATACATACATACATATAGAGATGTTTTTAAATGTAAACAAGAATTTTAATGAGAATAGCAAAAAATTTGAAATTTTTATTTTTCACAAGGGACCATAAATGAAACTATTTACAAATTTTAGTGACTAAAAACATGAATCCTAAAAGGGTGGAATGGTTGCTTTATAAGATTTAAAACTTTACTGTCTATAACAGCCCAAGGGCCATGAGTGTTATTAAATTCAGTTTCATGGAAGATATGTGTATTTTCAAAAGGTTAAAGTTTATTTTATAAAAACCACAAAAGGCTATATATGTAATTTACTCTACTTAAGTTGATGACTACCTCATAGAACTGATCGTCAAACCAAGTATCTCGAATCATCTTTAATGTCTTAAACGCATACTGTGCCTCATACGTTTGTTGATTTCGCTCAAATTCCTCAAAGAAGCTTTGAGTAATGGGAATTGTGTTTGTTGCATCCAGGGGAACAAGTGTAACTGGAATCCCAGAATGAATAACCTGTAAGAATGAGTGAACCATAAAATGCACATTGAAACACCCTATAGTTACAAGAGTATTCATAGTAGGTTTTTATCCTTATACTAATAATTTAGCTAAAAAAACATATTTGTTCTTAATATTTGTTTATCTTAAAAAAATACCCATGTCTCATTTCTTATATATATTCTCACTCTTGAGTAGTGACAGGGGGAATGATAAAGACAAACATTACCCCTATCCAGTTGAGATAAAGAGACTGCTTCAAAGGAGTCCCCGGCTCAAAGTTACCATTTGAAGTTAATCATCCCAGCGCTTTTAATGTTATTTTCACAAACTAAGTAAAATAACATTAAAATTAGTGCATTATTACTTTTGCTCATTGAAAGCTCACACATATACACATTATATGCATGCACCTCAAATGGGGCATTATATTCATTAAATAATAATTTTTTATTTCTTTTTTTATTATTTTTACACATCCTCTAATAGCCCCTTAAAAAATATAAAGATTGGATATAAAGAATGAGCAATGAATCTTTATATTTAAAGAATCATGGTAACTTCCTTAAAATTACACCTTTTTAAAAAGATCCTAATGAAGTGATGATTTAACTGTTTTTCTTAGATTCACCCTAAAACTTAAAGATGAGGTGTAGTTTAAAGATCCTGATGAAGATGCTCTAACATATGAAACACAACAATAAGTGCTAATGCTAAAGAGGGTCTGTAGTTACCTGGTATGCAGCAAAAGGGTCACCAAAGAAGTTGAACTCAGCATAAGGATTGCTTTTAAAGCATGTATATAAATTACCATGATGACCACACAGTTGAGGCTGACAAGATGAGCTGGCATTTTTGGGACAACAACCAGTTGGGTTCTTTGACCTCACACTACCACCCATGATATAAATATGCTCAATATTTTTCTTTAAATTTGGATTGGTCATAAGAAAAATAGCAATATTTGTGTGTGCTCCTAGTAAAAATAGATTAATAGGGCCACCGGATATCTTCTCAATTAGTACTTGCTGAGCAGTCGGTTGTTCAAGAGGTGAGTATCTTCTACTTCCCTGTTTTATAATCAAAGGTTAACAGATGCATCAACTGTCTTAAGAACAGTAGCTATTTTATAGTTTGTAAGAGTCTAGACTGAAAGTAGAGGTTCACAAATCACAAATGCGTCTAGGCCAGTGACCGTCTAGACCAAGCTAGAAATGGACCGATTGACCCGGACCCTCCAAGTTAATTCAAAAGTTCATTTGAGCAAAAATATGTTGGCAATACAGCCCCAAAAGTATTTCTTATGTTTTAAAAGCACTTGTAAGTCATATGTCATATTTTTAAATAAACTTTTACCTGACTTTCCCAAATTGTGATAGAGAGAAAAAAAGGCCTGAAAAAGAAACAGGCCTGGTTATGACTCATCTGGGCTATAATTTATACAATAACTGGGCTATTATGGGCTTATAAGAACCAGGTCCATCAAGTCCAGAACTTTGTGGCTTGTGCAAGAAAGCTAACATTCAATCAAACAATTGCCTGTGGAAGAAAGCTTTTCCGGTAGCCAAAGTTTGTATTTTTAAACAATCTTCCTCCAGCTCCTACAGGAATAGCCTGTCTATATCTACATGGTCCAGCTGTACCACTTCCCTGATCATATAAATAAACCAAAACATATATATTCAGTTATGAGCCAATTACATATTTCACCTTTAAAACCCTTTATTAAATATTTACCCAATCATAAAACAAAATTACATATTTCTTCTTTCTAAACCAAATATATTACATATGTATCCATTTCATGAAAAAAAATTATGTGTTTCCTATTTTACCGTTGTATAACTAACTAAAAACAATTTACATAATTCTCCTTACTATGGGTCAATTTTGAAACATGAGGATATTTGTAATTTTAGTTTAAACATTGGGGATATATGTAATTTGGATGTTTAATAAGGGGATATATGATAATATCCCTTTAGTTATTTAAAGATTTATATATAGCTAAAGTGCAGGATCAGTGTTAGATACCTGGTCAATTAAAGGGATGTATCCACCAACATTTGGTTGTATTGTACCATCTTCAAGTATACCACCTTCACCTCCCACACCAACAGTTATATCATCCCTCCCCATCATGTAAAGAATATCATATATGTGATTTACTGAATGCCCACTGTCTGACCACTCGTTTGTGTTGATGGTTATTGCCTATACCAACATATAAGCTTCCTCAATTAAAATCATGCATTTGATTTCGATACATAGATGAAAATTATTGTTATTGTTTTTTTTTTCTTGAGTAGATTGCTTACTAGTGTACTAGGCAGTTAGCAAATTTTCTAAACAAGTTAAACAATTCTGATTACCAGAAGCTACGCCTAGGGGGGTTTAGTATCCATAAGTTCTCTGTTAATGTTGTTTTCAGACTTAATCAAATTGGTCAGCTCTTTATGTTGTTTTATAAATTTATTAGTGTAATTAAATTGAATTGACTTGTTGACCAAAATAATCATAATAATGGTCAAAAAGAGTATAGTTTCTATAATTATGTTGTCAAGATCAATGGAGTCAAAATCAACATAGGGAGTCATTATTTAAGCATTTGAGTCATGGTTTTTCTGCTTTTTCTTTACGATTAAGAGTTAATCTTTTTCTTATAGATAGCTAGTTGGATTAAGTTGCAAAATATACCAGTTAGTTCTTTTCTTCAATTCTCAATCATGTCTCGGTGATGACTGCTTCAAAATAAGTGTTCTTTATTTTTTTGTTCTTTGAGCCAATTAATTGTCTAACAATTGGTATCAAAGCACTAAAGAACCAAGGCATGCGACAACAAAACAAGAAGTCACTGCATCATTTTTTTCCTAAAGAGTTATGGAAAGCAGTCTGATTACGATTTGGGAGTGATCAGACTTCTCTAACAACTTTGGTTCCTGATTCCATGGTTTAAAAAAACGGTATGACGGAGGAAAATCGTTTTTGAGGCGGCGCTGTACGCCTTACTGGTCTGAGGCGGTCTTGATAGGCTTGAGGCGGTCCAGTAATTAGAGGCGGCCAAAAAAAAATTACGGGCGGGATTGGTTGATTGGTTCGCAGCAAATCACGAATCGTATACTCCTTAAAAGCGAACCAAATTCGCATTAAAATCGAAGCATTGCGAACCCAAAATCGCGATTGGAACAAAGATTCGTGATTTATTGAACTCTAATTCGCGATTTGAACCAGCAATTCGTGATTTTGGAGAAAAATTTGTAATCACGCATTTGATTTGGAGTTTTGGACTTGGAACGACTTTTGAACGGCAACTCATATTCCTGTTCTAACAGATTCGATTTTGATCACCAATTTGCAATCTGTTTTGTGTTTTATTTATTTCAGCAACTCAGTAGTTTTAACATGCTACATATTATTTATATTATATTTTTTGCAAAGATTTTTTGGGATGTCAGAGTGTCAGACTAAAAACGTAAGGAAGGATCTGCTTGAAAATCTTTTTTGTGTTTTATACACTGCGTTTTTATTTTTATTGAATTTGATGTTGAAATTAGTTATAAAAGTTCTTTAATTTGATGTTTAGTATTTTTTTTGATAGATATATTATAAAAGTATTTATTTATTTACTTCCGCCTCAAACTTACGTCTCGTTTCGCCTTTAGGCGTGCGCCTTGTTTCGCCTTTAGGCGTGCTATTCGTGAGGCAGAGTGAAAACGCCTCGAGGCACGATTCCATTCTTTTAAACCTTGCCTGATTCAGATGCCCAGATCCTTTATTCCTTGCCAAGTATAAGACCCAACATCGGGCTCTTTTTTGGCAGAAGGTTCCAATTAGATTTGTGGGAAAAACAGACGGGAAAGACACATCAAGTAGGAGACTTTGAATCCAGTTTCGCTTAGCAACTAAAGAAAAAACATTAAAAGCAGCAGGCTTTGTTTTTTTTTTGGTTGGTGGTCAAGAACATATTGTTATATCACCCAGGAAAAGGTCTGGTTTAAGGAAAAGGTTGGCAATAGTATCAACAAAAGTATGGGAGTTATATCTTATAGTAGTGTCCGGTTTTGACGTCACCAAATTATCCAATTTAGGCTATTAAAGTAAAGACGATTATGGATGCTTATGAAATCTGGCTAACTATGCATAGTTGATTAGTTACATAATTAAAATAAAAGTGATACGACTATTATTATAGTTAACTATGCATAGTCATTTATTTAAGTTGAAATTTGGTAAGAATAGTTTAAAACTACAAATATCATACTAATTATTCTACGAGTAAATTATGGTTTTGGCTCATGTACTTTAAATCTGTTAATCTATTCAACTCAAAATATAATATTATAACAACGAAGTCCCTGTCGTTAAACAATTAATAGTTTTGGCCCATGTAGTTTAATTTTTTTAATTTTTCCTGGAGATACCATTTAACTTTTTCAGTCTCCAAACAAAAATCTAGTGTAGTAAAACAAAAATGCAGTTCAAAATAGTCAAAAATTCTTTATAAGAAAATAAAAATTAGGTAAAAAAACATAAATCTATAACAAAAAAATATAATACAAAAATAAAATCCAAACAAAGCAACAAAATTTAGTAAAAAACAAAAATCAGTACAAAAAATCAAAAATTCACTAAAAAAAAATCAAAATTTCAGTAAAAAAAAAAATCACAATAAAATACAAAAATTTGGTACAAAAAGATATATAACAAAATAGAACCATTACAAAAAAAAAAAAAAAGTTTAGTACAAAAAATAAGATGCTATAATTAAATTATCTTTTCTTTTTCTTCATTTTTAGTATGTTATATGTCAAACTTATATTGATTTGAACTCTTTTTAAGTAGAAATGAACAAAAAACCGGTTTGGGTTTACAAACCAGTTATCAGTGGATCTCAAACCGGTTCTTGCGAAACCGGTCCGAACCGCCGGTTTGGCATAGGTTCAGGATTTTGCCTTTAAAACCGGTTTCAACCCTTTAAACTGGTTTCAAACCCCCCAAACCGGTTCCTATAGGTTTGACATCCATTTCTCTCAAACCGGTTTCCAAACCAAACCGGATTAGGAACCGAACCGGTTTGATGAAAAAAAGCGGTTTGTGCAACTCTATTTTTAAGCAATAATCTATTGTTATTTGATTCTTTCACTACAATTATATTACAATGACACCCAATACGAGATTTCAATCATCCACTCATATTTGACGATATGGAGAGTACGTCCGAGCCCATCGATGAGAAACTCCACGACTGAGTAAATCAACTAACCTTGACTAAACAAATATGTCTTAGCATGTATTCGAACCCAGGCTCTAGACTAGTCAAGAGAGATATCTCTCTTTCCCTTTTTCACCCAATAATTGATGATCATGCTATTGAGTTGTCTATAGCTTTCTCATTTTATATTTATTTACGAATAGAAATCAAGTAACTATCGATGGAGATACAACAATTTAACAAAATAGTTTAACAGAAATCACATAAAAAAAAAAAAAAAAAACTCGTCATGGAGGACTAATACGCAATTATGCTGAGATTCGAGTACAAGTAAAACAGAAAACTATTAACGAACCTGTAAATCGAATTCAGATTTGTTAAGCTTCAGTAGGTATAACAATGCAAAGAAGTCGTCGGAATCAACATCGGTGTCCAGCAGAATCCGGCGAGGACGGAGGCCGGTGACGTCGGAGCTGCCAATTGCAACGGTTACGATGATTATTAAAACAAACAGTGACCGCCACAGCCACAACGTCGCCATTTTTACCGATCAACGTGCTGCAGTTTCTGAAAATCGGAAGGTTTTAGGGGGGAAGAGAGAGACATGTATATACAGAGAGATGTGTGTATATATATATATATGTGTGTGTGTATTTGTGTGGAGTCTGAATGTTTGATGGTGGACCAGAATCAAAATTTGAATAATGATAAGGGGTGGACCAGAATGTCAACATAGTTTTTAATTTATTATAATGTTATATTATATGTATTTAAAATGTTTTTTTCATGCATGAGTTTGTGATATATGTGATTTAGGACCACCCTAGGTGGCCATCCGAACCGGTTTCAGGACCAGACCCGGTGGACCAGACCCGGAACCGAACCGGTTCCTACCCGATTTTTTCAAGAACCAGTCCCTACCCGGTAGTACCCGAAAGTTAGGACCCGGTTCCAAGTTTTTCCCACTCGACCGGTTAGTACCCGGACCCGAACTGGAACCAGTTGGAACCGGTTAGGAACCAATTGGAACCGGTTAGGAACCGGTTATAGCCGTTATATCGAATTTGAACGTTGGAGATCCATTTCTAGCCGTTTTTTGACCGTTTGGAGCTCAAATCTAGTCGTTTTTAACCCCCTAAACTAGTATAAATAGGTATTGGGTGGTATGGAGTGATCACACAACTCAAAACGCAATCCCGAACGCGAAAAAAACAAAAAAAAAAGCAAGAAACGCTCTTTATACGCGCTTGTTTAGTCTCCATCTCTCGTTTTGGTTTTTTCGTTTTCTCGTTTCCTACTCTCAAAGTCTCAATACTCTTTATAAATTTCCCTTTGTTATCATGGATGCTTCACATTCTTCGGTCGGTCAAGGTTCCAACACCGGATCATCATTCGTTCGTGTTATTGAACACAACCGGAACCCGAAGATATGGTGCAATTGAGATTTGGTCGAGCTTAGTGATGGTTCTATAAAAGCTCGTTGCAAGTTTTGTGGAATATATTTAGGGAAAGAATCGAATTCGAATTTGAAGAAAAACACATCAACAAACCGTTTTGCAAAGCGTTGAAAAAGGATCCCGAGTCACAACAAACGCAAATGGATGTTGAAGGTTGAATATTTAATTATGACCTTGATCGGGTTCGAGATCGAATGGCGAAGTTCGTGATTCAAGAGGCGTTGTCGTTTAGCCATTTCGACAACCCTCGGTTAACAAACATGATTCGGAAGACGCTTCAAGCACGCTACACCTACGTAAGTCGACAAACTCTTAGACGTCATTGTTTAAAGATGTGGAAACATGCCAAACATGAACTAGTTGCGTATTTTGAAAATTTAAATACGGGGGTTAACTTAACTAGTGATGTTTGGTCGGTTCCACATAATCTACCCGAATCCTACCTTTGCGTCACCGCTCATTGGGTAGAACCGTCATCATGGATAATGATGAAACGCACCATTGCTTTTGAACTTTTTCCGTATCCACATACCGGTGAACTTTTATTTCAAATTTTAGATTATGTAATAACGACGTTTAAGTTAGAAAAAAAAATATTTTTCAATGGCATTTGATAACGCTTCAAACAATACGACGGCGGTTGAAAATTTAAAACTAAAATATTTGTCATTATGTAATGGTGCATTTTTTCACTCAAGATGTGTTGCACATATAATAAATTTAATTGTGCAAGAAGGTATCGGCACTGATGATGTTACAACATTTATAAACGTTGGTCGACAAATGCTACATGATATTTTAAAAAGAGCCGGGCACGACATATGCCATATAGGAAATTTTGTAAAGATACGGGGAGGATTTCTTTGGGTGCAAATTGGGATGTACCTCATAGATGGAATTCCACTTGCCTAATGCTTGAAAGTGCTTTACGACAAAAAGATATTTTGCAAATGTTTCACGCAAGTCTCGTCGACCGGGGTTATGTAGACGCATTTTTGGATAGTTCTTGGGATAATATCCAATTATTATCTGAATTTCTTGAAGTTTTTAAATCATCAACTACTAAACTATCAGGGTGCAAATTGGGATGTACCTCATAGATGAAATTTATGACGCTCTTGACATACACGAGATATACCCAAGCTTTTCAACCGAAGCAAAAAATGTTTTTAATAATAATTTACAATCTATGTTTGACTTTTATTTGATTAAATATGGTGGAAACATACATATGCCCACCCCTGGTTCCTCATCAAGTTCGAGTGCTTCTCGAGCACAAGATCCGATGGTTAACCTATTGAACAGGGTTCGAAACGTCACGGCTAAACGTCAAAGGGGTAACACCCCTTCAAGCGAACTTGGCCGGTATAGTGGTACGGATTACGTATCTGATATGACGGCCGAGTCATATCGCAATTTTGATATTTTGGCTTGGTGGAAAGCAAAGGAATCCGAGTTTCCGATTCTTGCCGCCATAGCCCGTGATTTACTAACTGTCCAAGCTTCCACGGTAGCTTCGGAATATGCATTTTCTCTTAGTGGCAGGGTCTTGTCGTTAAGAAGAACAAAACCCACTCCCGAGTCGGTAGAAATGTGCATATGTTTAAAGGATCATTTGGACTCGATCGATCGTATTCAAGATCAAACAACCCTTGAAGATGAAACATCCATTGAAGTAAAAACACATGACGAAGAAGTTGAAGAAGGCTTATCACCCGGCCTATCCGACGAAGAACTCGCATTTGAAGCTAACTTTAGTCGTTCGCAACAAAATGACACAAATCTTTGATTTTAATGTTTTGTTAGTTGTTTGTAACTTTTCTTTCGTTTTTAAACTACTCAAAATAATTAATGAATTTATGTTTGTTTTTAACATTTGTTATTATTAACCAATTTAAACATTTAACTGATAATTAATTAATAAACCTAATTAAACCCTAAACAAATCAAACATAATAAAACCTTAAATTTATCAAACATTTGACTAATAATTAATTAATAAACCCTAATTAAACCTTAAACAAATCAAACCTAATAAAACCTTAAACTTATCAAACATTTAACTAATAATTAATTAATAAACCCTAATTAAACCTTAAACAAATCAAATTAAATAATAGTTTAAGGTTTTATTTGTTTAAGGTTAAATTCTTTGATTTGTTTAAGGTTTATTAATAAGTTTAAGGTTTTATTTGTCACACCCCGATCGACGGCGGAATACGTCGGGGCACGATTGTGATTGTTCATAACTCATGGTGCTACATTACAAGTTTCAATAGTTAATAATCCAATTTTATTCATAACATAAAATCATTCAACATCCACATTGTTCAAAACAAAACCATAATCCAACATTACAATTCAAAACCAAAGTAAATATCATTGTTTATTTTATTAACTAGGTCCAAATAGCTTAAGTGTGTCTTCATCCAAGTCACTAACCTGTTACACGTGTAAAATAGAGTTTTGATCAACTATTTGCATAGTTGGTGAGATCTCATACAATTTGATATATAGATATATAAAGAAATAAGATGCAATAATAGTCTAATAAGAATTGATCTAAATATATATATGTTCCATAATGTTTGATAATATGATTTTGGCAATTTCACCTTTCTAACATAATGACACAAAGTCACTAAAGAAAGGCTACTAGTAATACTAAATAGTTTTTGGCAATTTCACCTTTAATATTAAACATGAATAAAAGTCATGTTAATTAAAGGCTACTAGTACTAATGTATTGTATATGATAATCCAATAATAATAACACATAGATATACAAACAATTAGGTAACACATAACATTCAAATCTAATTCTAACTTAAACTATAGAATTGCATCATAGTATTTGCTTATGACTCTAGAATAACATTGTTTGATATGACATGTGCAACATCTCAAAGATTACAAAAATGTAAAAAGGGAGTATAAGAAAACTCACATGTCTTAGCTATTCCAAGAATGCTCTTGATTTGATGTGTGAATGTTGAGATGTACAATTCACCCTATGTTATGGTATAAATTGTATAAATATTTGAATTAATCTAAAAAGTTCTTAAAAGTCTATGTTTTTCTTAATAGATCTAGGATAGGCATAATGATTCTCAAACCCTAATTTGGAATTATAAAGAAAAGATATTTGTATGTTTGATTTGAAATATGGATTTAATAATTGTTTGTTAAATAAACTATTAATCTAAGATTTATAATTCAATTTCTTAAATTAAATAAATCTTCTTTTTAACACTTTCGAAGATTAATGTGATAATATATTTTTAAAATAAAATAAATATTATTTTGAAATTTATACATAATTTCCGAATATTAAAAATATTCTTAAATTTATATATATATATATATATATATATATATATATATATATATATATATATATATATATATATATCAAGAGTTAATTGAGTTTTATCTTAAATAATATAATATTATTAGCATAAAACAAATTCTGTTTTTATAAAGTAGTTCTAGATTGTATAAAATAATTTCATGACATTATATAATATTTTATAAGTTTTATTAACTTTCTTTACATTTCTAAAAATGATTTGAAACATTTATATAATAGATTTTATAAAAATTATGTTTTAAAATTTTAAAAAAATCTTCCAGAATGTTTAAAAATATATTCTATAATTTCTGGAATTTTAATAAAATTTTTAAAATGAATTTGATATTTTTAATCTATTTATTACTAATTAAATACAATTAAATAGTAAAATAAATAAATTAAAATCTGAAAATTTATAAAATTTTTACCGAAAGTTTAAGATACCATTTTAGATTTTTGAGAATTTTTTTAGAATTTTTCGGATTAAAAATAAAGGTATAAATAATTACAATAAAAAAAAATAATTAAAACATGCTATATAGCTGGGTTTAGAACCCGGATCCATTCGTCCAAACCCAAAGCATAACCGTTGAGCTACCATGGATTTCCTAGTTTGAAACTGTTTTGAACTTTAAATAAACCATATTTCTGAAAGTCCCAATTTGTATAAACCCTAGAAAATCAACCGAATCCAATTCGAGTTTTCAAGAGTTTGTGAGACTTAGAAAGTTTAGGGCTTTTGTTCTTCATCATAAAGCGGTTCTAATGCAAAAAAATTACCTGGAATGGTTGAGTTTTGATCGATTTACAGTAAACCTCAGACGTGAGTGTTCTTGAGCCGATTCCGTGAATTCCAGTGGATTAGAGAGAGAGTTATGAGTTTAGTTCGATTCGTAATGTCGAAATGAGTAAAAACTTTATGTTTTTGTAGGTTAATTTATACGAAACGTCCGAGCCCCGCTTTAAATCTTAACGTTACGTTTGAGGCATTCAAATGATGAATTAAACATAGTTATTAACGCATGTTTATGAGGCAAATGCGTTAGAAATTGAATTCCAGTCATGGTGCATTCAAAACCCGATCGTTTGGTGTATTAAAAAGGTCGATTACATGTGTTGAATGGGTTGCCGGAGCTCGGCCGGATTCCGGCGATATGGCTGCCAGAAAAACGGGCTGTTCAGGGGTGGGTGTGCTGGTGAGTTTCCAACTGTTACAACTTCTACCCTCTTGTTTTGGTTTTATCATCAAACATTCATCAAAATTGATTTTTTTTTATTTAAAAACAAATCATCCTCCAATATTTATAAATCTAAATGTATACATATAAGTTTTATTATTTAGAATCTTAAATAACCTAATTAATTATAACCAAAGTATTTTTAT
Organism: Mikania micrantha; assembly: GCA_009363875.1. NCBI lineage: Eukaryota > Viridiplantae > Streptophyta > Magnoliopsida > Asterales > Asteraceae > Mikania > Mikania micrantha. The sequence goes on along the minus strand of SZYD01002228.1, from coordinate 113,981 downwards.
TAAAATATATGTAACAACTTTTATTTATCAATGCTATAATTATATATATATATATATATATATATATATATATATATATACACATATATACATATATACGTATATCTGTTGATCTTTATTTTTTTATTATTATTACTATCATTATTATTATTATTATTATTATTATTTTATTTGCTTCGTATAATTATATGTATAAATATAACAAATACATTAACATTAAATCAAGCTTTTGTTTTATTCAAATTTTAACCGTAATACATTTTTGAAAAAAAACCCTAAATGTTACATTATTAGGGTTTATTAATTATTAGTTTGAGGTTTTATTAGGGTTTATAAATTATTAGTTTATAGTTTAAGGAAAAAAAACAAGTGGAACCGGTTCTAAAACAGGAACCGGTTTAGGACGCTACCCTAACCGGGTACAACGAATAGGGTCTTTTGGGAGTGGAACCGGTTCGGGTCTTGGGGGGAACCGGTTTGGAGGAACCGTTGGGTCTCAGGAACCGGTTTGGCCACCTCTACCCTATAAACAAACCGGTCAACCGGTCGAAAACCGGTTTTGGAATAACCGAACCGGTTAACCGGTCAAAGGCTAGAAACCGGTTTTTTCCAATAACCGGTTCGGTTAATAACCGGTTTTTCAAGCTCAAAAACCGAAACCGTATAATAACCGAAACCGGTTAACCTATAAATAACCGATTTTTTAGTGAGTGGGACCGGTTAACCGGTTTGGTTAAGCGGTTATTAACCGGTTTGGTTAAGCGGTTATTAACCGGTTTGGTCTCTTGAAACCTCAAACCGGTCCCAAACCGCCGGTTTTTTCAAAAACCTATAACCGATTGCAATAACCGGTTTAAAAACCGGTTTCTAACCGGTTACGAACCGGTACCGGTTCGGTTAACCGGTTTTTTTGTGCATCTTTCAGACACGAACACGTTAACACGAAACGGCTTTATCATTTTTCGTGTTTACCCTTAATATGTTTTGTGTCTAAAACAGGTTGATACATTAAGACATGTTTATTTTTCATGTCTAAACAGGTAGAACCTGTTAAGAACTGTTAAGATCAATTAAGACCTGTTAATATCAGTTAAGACATCTTAAGACCCGTTAAGACCTGTTTAAAATTTAAAATAAATAATATAATAAAATATTGGTCATATTGCAGTGACGGAGCTTGACCAAAACTCTAGGGGGCGAAATAATTTTTTTTTTCTAATGGGGCGAAATAAAGGTTTTTAAAAAATTTTACGCTACGTATCGGGAAATATACAATAATACACGAAAAAACAGGGGGCAATATTTTATTATATTATTTATTTTAAATTTTAAACTAGGGTTAGACAATTATTAATTTTTTGAAGCTAATCGGTTAGACACTACTACACGAAAAATTTTACACAACGTATCGGGAACATGTTAAGACCAATATACACTAAGTGTAAGTTGTAAAACCAAAAATAGATAAATAATAACAATAATAATAATTTAAAAATAAAATAAACAGGATAATTTATTTTTACTTCATTACTTTAAATGGTTTACTTCTATTAAATCATTCACCATGGAATAAAAATATTGACATGCACTATATCACTCACACACTCACAAAGGGTCAATGCAAAGTTTAAAATAAAATATTCCATCCACTTTCAAAAAAGCCCATAATCTAATCTAGATGAGGGCTGGAATGCTTCTTCCTTTCTATCACTGTTTTCAAATCTGAACCTGGCCGGCATGTCGGATACTCGGATAAGGTTTCAGCCACTCAGACGGTTTGATTATACATTAGAATCATCTTAGTAAAACTAGCCGGTTTGACCAGCGGTCCAATAAGAAAACCTGCAGCTTAAACCATTATTTTAGCTATATAATTTTTGGATATTTTTAATTTTTCTATATATGTATATTATTTATGACATTATCTAGTTCTAAATTTGGTCCGACCGATGACTAGTAATGAGATCAGTTTGACGTTCGGTCTAGTTTTAAAAACAATGCTTTCCATTTTTCACTTAGTTTCTAATATAACTAAGTGATTGATTTGAAATTAATTTAAAATTTACTTATTTTTTAACAGAAATACCAAATAGGTATTACAAAATAGGTTATTTGTCTAGTAATAATAAAATAATCATTTTAAAAAAGAAATCTGAAGACAGTGACAATAGTGTAAACTGTAAAGAGACTAATTATTAAAGGGTCCTAATATTCATACACCACCCTCACTTTTATACACCATCTTTAAATCAAATCAGTCACATCATACTCATATAATTTTTACTTATACATATTTTTTTAATATTAAAAAAATACAAAAAGTGTTGTTATCCATACACAGGTGTACCAATATCTATACCCTTATTTAAAAAAAAAACGGTTAGGTTTCACTTTTGTAATTATTAAAGCAAGAAGTATATATTATATAATATAAAAATATTCCAAACATAAATAATTAAAAGTCTAATTTTCCTTGTGGCTTAACTGTTGTGAATAGCAATGGATTGAATTAAAAGTGAGAATAGTAATGGCTTGAATTAAAAATTAATATAAAAAATAAATACTTGGACACTTTAGGAATAAGTCTCCCTGGGTTAACACCATCTAACCAATTGATCCTAGACCCATTTGAAGCTATTTTTCTTTAACTTTTTATAAAGACTTTATATTCGTTGCTTTTATCTTTTTAACTTCTTGATTTACATAAATAAATTTTAAGTTTATTTTTATGTATGCTTTTGTAATCGGGCTTCTTGATACTATGTATTAGGGTTTTATGATATATACAAGGTTGTTTTTACAACCCAAAGACGCTTTAAGATGTGTTTTGGTTTCGGGTTTCTCTTTTATTTATCGTTATGTTTGTGTTTTTAATAGGGTTTTTTGATGCTATGGTTTCAGGTTTTATGATGAAGAGGCAGTTACTTTGTTTTGAGATTCAAGATCATACCGTAATTCTTGGCACAATGCACAGATGGAAAACCGTAGTTTAATAGAAACATCGACTTATCAAACTTTTAAACAAAACACGACTGATGACGGGAGTAGGTACATCCCTTTAGCCGAACTAAAAATATACCACGGCTGACATTTAGCTTGGATAACAAACAGCCCGGCCAACCTTAGCAGGGCTTGCCCAGTCATGACCTGGCTAAACTTAGCAGGGATACAACCATATAAGGTAAAGTCTATTTCCTCTCTATAAATAGAGGGGAATACTACACATTTGGAGGACCTGACATTTTGCAATTGAAACACACTTAGCATTCACTCTTTTCCTTTCTCTCTCTATCTAGATAATAAGCTTCTTTATGATCTTCCATTCTTGGCTCATTCTTAGCAAGACTTGAAGATCATTGTATGTTTAATTGTTTGTTCCTTTTTCTGCTGGAATATATTTCTTACCCTACTCTCTTACTATTAACTTTGGTAAGCATCAAACTCATATTTTCTCAATAGACTCTCATGGGTCTTATTGTTCATCTTCATATGTTTTATTTACATATTCATACGCTATAATATCATTATGTTGTATAGATTACTGACTTGAGCGTCGGAGTATCCTCGAGGATAACCCCCTTGGGCCCTCTAACGTAGGTTTTCTATGTTGTTGTAGCTAGGATCCATGCTCGGGATAACAAGGCATGACTTAGCCCGACTCAAGCCCGACCCGGATTCGGATACGTCAACAACGACCTAAATGCTTTTAATAAATTCTAACGACTCGTTTGGTTTTCATTATTTTTTTTACCGATTATTGTTTTTATTTGTATTGATATTTACTTTATCTGCTATAAATACTAATAAACTTTTGATATTTGACATATATATAATTTTTTAAAAATTATTTTTTTATAACTTATCTTATTTGAGTACTCCATGAGTACTCCATGGACGAAGGATTTAAAGGACAATAGTGTTAATTTTCGGACAGTAAAGCAAAAAAAAATTAGTACTGGTTTCGCCCCCCTTGAAAAAAATTAAAATAGTAGTTTCACACTCCCTAAAAAAAAATTAAACCATCCCTCTCATTTTTTACTCAATTTCCCTCCCTCTTATTTTTTTACCCCATTTCTCACAAATTAACTTTTTCTTTTCTCATTTTTCTTAATCTCTAAACTTCCTCTTTAGCCCTAATCCCCTCAAAATTGAATTCCTGTCCATTTTCCTAATTCTCTTCCATTTCGTGAGTCACGTACAGTCATAGACTGCACTAATCCAGCAAAGTTAGCCTAGTGGTTAAGGCATGACCCTTTCTCCTTGCAGCCCAGGTTTCAAGTCTCACTAGCAATACTTTAATGGATACCAAGTGAGGTGAGGAATCTTAAGCTTAATCTCGGGTTTTAAACCAATGGGAGGCGAGGGTTTACCTATTTCACGGGGTTCCCACGCATCAGGGGTACGGTCTCACGGCTGACGATTGAGGATTTGATCTTAGTTACCAACCGCCAGGATAACTAAAGGTAACACGACGGGACCTCTGTCGTTCAAAAAAAACATACACTGTGCCTTGCCACCACTCCAAATCTAACCTCCAGCTCCAAGATTTCTAGCAATCCAACCGGAATCCACCCTTTCGAGTTCCGAGCGGCGACCAAGCAACTAGAGAGTAGACACTTTAGCTTATACATTTAGGTTTTACATTTGATGCCCCCTAGTGTATTTATTTGTTATGATTTAGAATTAGTATGTTAATTGGTGTTGTTTTGTTTGTTTAGATATTTAGGTTTTAGTTTGAATCAATATATCATGGTAACCTTATGGAGATAACCTAGTGGTAAGGGTATGAGGCCTCAACCTTAAGATCATGTGTTCTAGTCATGAGGGTGACATTTTCTCCGCAAGGCCACCGACCTGGGTGCTTGCGCCCGCGGTTTACCAGTTCACCTCGGTTAGTCGGGTATTGAAGGGGGCCCGGAATTTACCACGCAAGTGGGTTCCCCGGTCATCAATATATATATAGTATAAGGTTTGGCTAAAAAGTCTTAAAATCATGAGAAGTGTGAGAAATAATCATGTCCATACACGTGTATTTTCAAAGGTTTAATAGATATGGGTATTTACGTAATTTGCTCTGATAATTGTTAGCGGTTATTTTGGAAACATACCATGTTTGTCGCTCAGTATTTTTTAAAAATCCAAATCAATTATCGATTATAAAAAGAAATCACAGATTGAAATTGATTTTATGATTCTAATTTCATCTGCGAATGATCGTTTAGTTTTTTTGGGTTAACGACGTGATGGAATCGAACACAGAAGAGACGCAAGGTTATGGTGTTTTTAATATTATGTTATTAGGCGTTATCAGTTAGCTTCATATTGTCTTTATGGTGTTTATATTAGCATTGTATATTGTGTTTTGGCGTTTTCAGATTCTATGGTGTTTTTCATATTGTATTGTGTTTTTCAGATTGTATGGTGTTATTTCATATGTTGTTTGATATTTCGTTTAAATGATGCTCTGTTTTTTGATATTATGGTGTTTTTCAAATTTTTATAATGTTTTTAAGATTGTATTGTGTTTTTTGGATTGTATGGTGTTTTTGAATCCAAGTATTACAAATTATTTTGAATCCAAAAGCCCTAATCACCATTACATTTAAAAATTTTATGGTGTTTTTTTAATAATGCTTTATTTCTTGATTTTATACACAGGTACGGTGTTTTTCAGATTAAAACATCATAACAAAGGTTCAACACCATATATCGAGACATATCAATAAAAAAATACATTATAATATAAATTTATATCCACCACCGAGTTAGGTTAAATGCGTTTTTTACGGGATGGAGAGAAATTGGAGAGGTTAGTTGTAATTCAAAAAACACCAAATTACTATTATGCCCAGCCCGCGACTTTCAAACGCCATATTATTTACATAATTGCCACCGCGTAATCTTGACCGTAAAACACCACAGATCAAGGGACAAGATTGCTTCTCACGCTTCTTATGGTTTTTCGTCTTCTTAAAATATCCCTCCCCTATATATATATATATATATATATATATATATATATATATATATATATATATATATATATATATATATATATCATGGGAAAGTTGAAAACAATTGACCCGACTTGTCCCGAATCATAGATATGAACGTTTAACCCAACTAACTGAGACATACCGGTCAATTGCAAAAAAAAAATGTATCACATAAGATTTCGGGCCCCCTTTCCAATCTAGTGAAGCTTTGTCAATGTCTCTCTAAAACCTCATACGTTAAAAGAATTTTTAGACTAGCACAGTCGTAATTTTTATTGTGCAAATGTTACCCTTTCTGTTAGTTGGTTGGTTGACTAAGAGTTTGGTTAGTTGTAAGGGCAAGGGTAGTAGCTTCGACAAAGGCTTGGCAACAGGATGACAATGGTCAGTGCCAGCCCCTAGGGCGAAAAACACGGAACTGGGACCGACAGCCCGAACTGAATTTGGAAGCGTTGTACCCAAACCGGTGGGTACAGGTGCTTTCGGATTCTCAGAGAAGCCGGAACCGGTTCCACCTTTACCTGTCAAAACCCGAACCGAAACTGGCCAAAAACATATCGGAATCGGTCAAAAACCGGAACCGGTTATCGACTTTGTTGACCGGAATGGTTTAGAACTGGAACCGATTCCAAAAAAAAGCCGGTTTCCCCACCTCTACTTAAGGGTAGGATAGACTCGGAAATTTTTTTCATGGGAGGAAAAAAAAATTAAGTTTGTTTGAATGTCGCAATATAATATTTTTTCCCTCTCTTTTGCTCAAGTTGAGTTAGGTTAAATTGGGTCAGATCATGTTAAAAAACGATAATCAAACTAAGTTTCATAAAGAAAATCATAATGAAATTATAATACATGTAAAGTCGTTTTCAATGAGGTTTCATTTTTTGAAATATATCCAAAACAACGTATATATAGACTTTTCTAAGTGGTTGTTTGGTTTGGTCTGAATCATGAAGTATTGAATGGTTAAGATGTCTGAATGGTTAAGACGGTCTGAACCATTAAGTATTGAACCGATTAAGACCGTTTGGTTGCACATCTGAATGTTGAATGTTAAGTGTGGTATTGGTGCTGAATGGTTAAGTGTGGTATTGGTGATGAATGGTTAAGTGCTGAACTGAATCATTAAAACCAAACGCGCTAAATGGTTAAGTGTTGAATGATTAAGTGCTGAATGGTTCCATCAAGAGGTAAACAAACAACCCCTAACTCTTTCTCCACAAAACAAATACAACTATCTCTTAAATTATCATCATTCAACACCAATTTGCAAATCTAACTTCAAGTATTATGTTAATAGGTTATTAAAATTAATAATGAAGTTTTATAAAATAGGTTAGCAGTGGTTTAGCTTATTAAAATTAATACTAAACTTGGTTTTAAATTGGGTTTAAATTATTAATAGTGTTTTTCGTAACTTGGTTTTATTAATAGAACTTAAAATTAAAAGTGAAAGGGGAACGATCACAAAATTTTATGGCAGACAATCGTGATTTTAACATATATATACTCTTATTATTATTTTTTAAATATGAGCGGTTATTCTCTTGGCATCTCAAGTGGGCACACCGCTGCTTAAGGATGCCAGAGATGCGACCGCGCCAGACATGATATTCTAAGGGGCCCGGATTTTCAAAGGAAGAATTCGATTTATAGAGGCATACGGAGGAACCCTGTTAGCCAATCCTATGACCCTATCTTATTATTGGCTTTACCTCGTGCTCGTCGTAAGATTTATATGTCAATAAAATTTAAAAACAAAAGGCCCAATTTATTAAATCAGATTTTTAAAAGCAGTCTCTCTATCCTATAGAGATACATGTAAGATTTATCTTCGTCTTACACGTAGTCTAGAGTCTATTTCCCAAAAAGGTGTTGGTCAAAAAATTATTTATCAAAATAGATGATTTGAAAAACATTTACCGAAATGGATGTTTTTCATTTATTTCTTTATTTTTAATTAGTTTATTATAATTTTTTTGATTCAATCAAAATAGAAAAGACACTAAAGTGAATTGATTAAAAAAGATAGGAAAATGGTATTATAGCATAATAAATTAGTTAAAAATAAAGAAATAATTAAAAAACACCTATTTTGGTAGATAATCACCTATTTTGGTAAATAATTTTCCATTTTTCGCACCAACACCTTTTTGGAAAAAAAACTCCACTTGTCTAGGTATATTTGTTTGTTTGTTGATAGGTTATCAAACACATTTCATAATCCTGCCACTACTAAACTAGTTTATTTTAATGCAAGTGCAAATTTACATTTAACACGTAAAAAAGTTTCAGTCAAACAGTTGATCAACTCTTGAGCCAGTTTCCTGCATCTAAGAGATAAAATTCTTAAGTGGCTTGTAATAGTTTCTTAATTCCAGCAATGTGTAACAAATACTGGAATCTATAGATTCTATTTCATCAATCTAATTATATATTTTGATGCTAAATATAACTCATATTAGCTGCACTACAGCAGCAATTCTCAAGGCCCCATTTTGTAAAAGTTCTCCGAGCTCATCAAATAATAAAGCGGTTCGCCAACCCCATCCTTTTGGAGCTTTCGGTAAAAGGGTTCCTGGTTGTTTGAAGCTCCCAAAGACCATCACTTCTCTTTTTGATGGACAAATTAGCTGCAAAAATTAAAAAAAAAAAAATGCAGAAGATTTACAAATTCTAATTTTCCTTGTCAAATATTGGTTGCTAAAAGGCCCTATTTGCGGTGCACACATATAATGTATATATGTGTCGGCCCTTAAGGGGCAAAAGTAAATTTGCACTAACTTTAACGTTGTTTTCCTTTGTTTTTTGTGAAAATAACGTTAAAACCATTGGGTTGGTCGGTTAGTCAGGCATCATCATCCGGAGGTCTCATTGGAAGCAGCCTCTCTATTCCTACGGGGTAGAGGTAAGCTTGTCTACATCTTACTCTCCTCAGACCCTATCTTAGCTTTGCTAATGATGGGATATACTGAGTATGATGATGATGATGTTGATGACGATGATGATATTGGTTGCTAAAGTTATTTTCTTGGCTATTTTACAAGTTAGAAATGGCAAGTCGTCGTTTGAAATAAACGATAGACAAGTATGTTGCCGAATGTTGTTCATATGTTGTCATTATTAAAGGGACTAGATGTTTGACTATTTGTCAAATACAACTTAAAAGTATGGGACAAAGGATTGAATCAGTTTAGGCCTTAAAGACCTAGAATATCAGCTGAGGAGGCAATTTCAACAAATTCTTAAGTAAATGAGTTAACTTGGATCATGTTTAATCTCAAACGGGTCATATGGGTAAAACTTAAAAGGTTAGACAAAGGGAAAAAAGTCTCACGGGTCGAACGGGTCAAAATGCATTAAAATTGAATAAAACTTTATAAATAATTTTATTTAAAAGACAATTAAATTATTGTAGTAATAACATAGTTTTGTAATCATAGCACAATAGTTATTTATAAAATCCGAAAAATATGTTGAGGAATTGACACGAACCAACCCGTTTTAACTGACATTTAGCATATCGCATTTTGACAGGTTCCATCGTGCCCATTTTGTCAACTCTAATTCTCAGTTTAAAAGTTCTTGTTTTATGAATACCTTAAATAGAAGAAAAAACAAAAAAAAACGTAGAAAGAGGAAGTTCAGTATGATCTCATCTGAATTTCACCTGATAACGAGCAGTAACCTTTTCCCGAGCATCCACATACATATGATACTGCAAGATGATTGATAATCTCTAAGTTAACTATAAGTTGATCGACAGTATTCGGTATTCCAAAACTGATACATTAATTTGTTATGACCAACCTTTCTAAGTGATTCAGGTATCTCTGCCTTCCTTCTATGAAGGAAGAATCCTGAAAATGCAAATCAAAATAAAATTACAAGTATTTTGACATCAATACTCATGACTGCCGTTGTACAAGTAAAATTCTATATAAAGGTTAAAAAGAAAGTACCAAGAGTCCGGCGTCCTTGGGGATCTTCATCATTGAATGCCTGAACACTCACCTACAAATACAATTTGATAAAGTTCAATAAAATTTTATTAACGCTTTCATGATAAGCAAGACATGTGATCATCTGATTAGGTATGGAAATTTCTACACTAAATGGGTCGGTTAGGGTTAAATTTTAAACTTAGATAAAATGGAAATGGATCAAACAGTCTGGAAGTTACCCAGGGTATAGTTTTTTTCTTTTTAAATGTTGAATTATTATGGTGAATTGGTAATGGTACTCAACACCTTAATTATATACAAAATTTAATGAAAAGAACAAAAAGAAGCCCAACTCATTACTAACCATCCTAAAAGGCTACATGTTTTGAACTTAGAGTTTCACCCATTACCCAACCCGCCCATTTTGCTACTTTCACATCAGATGCAAATAATGCAATAAACATACCTTCCACAAGGAACCAGCATAGAAATACTCTGGAGAATGCTTGACTTGTCCATCATTGAGTCGATGAACCTCTTTAAATTCCACACTACGTAACAAACAAAAAAAACTGTAAGGAAAAAAGTTGTAACAAAATAAAAATGGATAAAGAAATGTTTGTGGGTCAACCCAGCCCAACCCAACCTGTTTCAACATGTACTTAAATTATGAATCATTTTAAGCCAAGCGTATATTGTCTTAATACTCAACCCACCCTAACACTCTATCTCGTCACCTCAGCTAAAATGCATACAACATTGAGAAATAGGAAAAACAAAAAAACAAACATACCTGTAAATTCTTGTTCAACAACACAAAGCATTAGGAAGCTATTATACAATTCATACATATTTCCAAGAACATGAGCATGAAAACTAGCATTATAATCCAAAATAATTGATGACTTACGCAAAGCGGAAGGGAGGAAAGTGACTTAATGGAGTTTTGATATCCAATGCAATAGAACTACTATCGTTATCCCATTCAACTCCAGTAGCATTTCCAGAAGAATCCATCACCTGCGCCGGTTCACCACTGCTACTTGGACCCACAATTGAACATCCAGCTAATCTTCCACTAATATCCCCTTCATTTGCGTTGCCAGTCCCTTGATTGAGCCCAACCAAAGCAGTCAACCCATTACCACCATGTTCCCCATTATGATCAGCTCTATTTTCAGAATCATCATTACCTAGAGACTGCTGACAATTTCTATTTCCCATATGAAACGGAACTCGAGAAAAGACAAAACGTGTTGGGGGCCATGCGGTTGCAGGCACATAAGTGGATCCACGTCCAATACCCGCCAGCCCATCAATAGGTCCCCGTACGTGCACTCTTACAGGGCGAAATAAACCATTTACTTCACCTTGAGATGAATCTGTGAAATAAACATCTCCTATACCTGTAGCTGCATGATTTGGTTCTTGATCCTGCATGTAATAACCTGTACGTGCAAATCCATATTGTGGCCTACATTGGCATGCCATACTGACAAGACAACAGTTTTTGCATGTGTCTGCATCAATTTCATGCACCCGTTGGCTCAAAAGCGTCTGCAAGATAACATAAACACATTAAAAATTAATAAATCAAGGTTTATACAAACTCCTGGTGCTTCGCAGGTTTGTAAGGAACTTTAAATGTTCATAATATGCTACGTAAAGAGATGCAGAAAAGAAAAGAAAAAAAAAACTAGTAAAAGAGGTTACCCTAATATGCTAAGCTACAAAATTGAATTAAAACAACTTGCACATCTTTGCAACAAGCAGTCTACAGCACTTTTGACCCATTTACTTATAAATGGGTTGATTCACCTTATAATAAAATCTATAATCGGTCAAGCGGTGAATATTTAAATAAAAAAGAACAAGTCAAAGGGGCCAAATAGAGAGAAAACCTGATAATTCTTTATAATTTTTATAATTACATCTGACACGCTAACAATTTACTAAAACAAAAAAATAAGTTTGCCAAAAAGTGTTTCTGGTCAACCCAACCTATATCAAGCTACAAATATTGACCTATCACCAAACATGTTTGATCTGCCCATTAAGCCACCTTTTCACAGGATACAATAAACTAAATAAGAAAAAATTAAATTAACAAGTTACAGTTTCAGACCTGTAGCCAAAGACCATCATTAACTGATTTGCAGGGGAATCCCAATTCTTCAAGCTGCTTTCTCACATTCAAAAGTGCCTCAAAAGTCATGTTACAATATAAAAGAGAACCACCTTCAAAAATATTAACAAATGTGTCATATTCATCACTGCTCAACCCACAAATCCATTTAGCACAAGTTTTTTCTCTTCTGCCAACAAGTCTGCCACCCCATGACATGGACATGCCACACCTTCCCCATTCATTTGACATATCATCATTACAGCTCATACCATTACCAGATCTTTGGCCTACACCAAGCCAGCTATTATTATTTAACTGATAACAAGCACCCTCTTCAGATGGCCCTTCCATTGCCGCCATGTCACCACCAGTTGGCATGTCCTGATAAGTGGAAGAGTAGTTATTCTCATTTGCAGAAGAGACAGCTATGGTTTTTTCAATGGTGTATTGACATTTTGACTCGATGTTTGACTGATTGCATCCAGATTCTTGCACTTGTGTGTTGGAATAAGTTAACCCAGTTTGGGAATCTACAACTTGGTCAGCAAGCTCAACCAAAATGGTTTGAGCAGCAGCATGACCTTCTCCTTTATCTTTTGAACTCACACCAGAAAATTCAGATGGCGTTATTTGATTATTGATGTCATTGGTCAAACTCTTTCCGCTTGCTTTAGGAAAATCAACCTGTTCTACAGATTGTGTCTTACTAACTGCACCCTTTTTGAGGAGGATGTACAATGCCAATTCAAACCTATAATAAAGTCAACATGAGACACCCAATAGCCACAAATATTCAACTTAACTTCACCAGAAACTTTAAGAGGTGTTACAATGACTGGCTTGGTACCAGGTTGAAAGTCAAAACGTGTAGCTTTTTTACAGGTTATTTTGGGTTGATTTGGAACACTTTTTAACCAAAAATTTTAACATTCAGATAAAAAGTAGTGTGTCAAGATGGTTTTACAAATGATTTTTTTTCAATGATACTTCTCTTTTTAAAATGATATAAGAGGTTTTATGCTTTAAAAATACAATTTGGACTACGTTCGACCCGGCACATTTTCTATTTAGCTAATATTTTTATGATTAGACTTGTTGGAGATGATAATAATACTAATAATAATAAATAACCCTAATTGACCATTTTATAAGTGAATGGCTGAATGCGCCTAAATTATCACCTTTATAACAGGTGAAAATGCCCCTTACCTTTTTTCTTCACTAGGGACCCACAGTTCATCGGAGGTTAGTAACGCATGCAATGTTTGGACTGAAAGTTTTGGAAGCACCTATAGTTGGTCATTTTAAATCAGTACAATTTCAGGAAGAATATCACACTATAAGAGCATAATCAAACCATATATGTTGAGTTTTTAACTAGCCTGAATAAGATTTTGTTTCTTACTTCTTTCAATTCCATGGCCCCGCTTTGACAAAGATAGCCCCAGCAAGCAACTCTAACACGTTCTCCATGTATGCCATAGTCTTGGCCCTCTGCAAACACCTACAGTAAACAAGGAAATGCTAAACAATAACAGATATGAACCATATGATAGCTTAAAATAACACAAATAGCATTTCTCTCAAACCTGATATTCTAGGAAATTTGTAGTCCAGAGTTCAGATATAATGAAGTCGGTGCAAATTGCACACAAATCCTGCAAGAAAAGTTGTAAAATAATAAAGCACACAGAAATCTCCTAGATGTGTAGAAAACTCATAAAATTGTGGCTAAAATTAAAGGGAAAAAAAATACCTGAAGGTCAAGAAAAGATGCAGCAGCAAGAACACGAAATGCATTACTGTCATCAAGTTTAGGGTGAAATCCATAAAGGTATGCTAAAGCTACAGCAATAGCCTCCTTGTTAACATTGTTGTCATCCACATGCAAGGTCAAAACTGGTGCATTTGCATCTTTCCATGGTCCATGAAGCATGTTCCTACAGAACATAATGGATGACGCCTTATCAATTTGAATACCTTAGGCAAAAGAAGATCAGTCATATCCTTGATTATTTGGATATAAAAGTTCATACTTTATGTTTCTACAATTACAATGACATTAATAGATACCGTAATATATAATAGGAATAGATTGTTTTAGATTGTGAAAATATTTGTAATTAATTATTTTTATATCTATCCCTATTATAATGGGATTGATCTCTTTGTATTTATACACGGTAATACGGTATATTGAATGAGAAGGCAAGGAATTGAATTCAAAACCTAATATGGTATCACGAGTCTAGGCGGCCGATCCTCCAGCCTCTTCCGCGCTCCCCCCTCTTTCGCCCTCTGGCGCTCAACCTTCTACTGCCACCGGCGCATCTTCTTCTTCCTTCTTCCGATCATGGACAAAATCCACCCAGCAATAACCGTAACCAACATCCACAACTTCATCCCTATCAAACTGGAGATGGAGCAAAGCCAATATATCTCCTGGTCGGAACTTTTTAAAATCCACTGCCGTGCCTTTGATGCTATTCATCACATCCTTCCCAATGAAATTCCCACCCCACCTCCTTCCCCGACCGATAAAGAGACTGCTGCCGATCCACCCAAACCTAAACCTGGCTCGCCTACTTGGAAACGTATCGACGCCATTGTCCTTCAATGGATATATGGCACGATTTCTAGTGATCTTCTGCACACCATCCTTACACCCGACACCACCGCATCCAAGGCTTGGCAGGCACTAGCCAATATCTTCCAGGACAACAGCAACACCAGGGCTTTGTATCTAGAACAGAAGTTCAACAGCACCAATCTGACCATGTTCCCTAATGTCACCGCCTACTGTCAGGGTCTAAAACTTCTAGCCGACCAATTGGCAAACGTCGGTCACCCCATCAGCAATCAGAGACTTGTTCTACAACTCATCTCTGGCCTCTCTGAACCCTACGAAGGCATTGCAACCATGTTACAACAAACAGTCCCTTTGCCTGATTTTTTTGAAGCACGCTCCAAACTCATTCTTGAAGAAACCAGGAAACAACATCAGGTCACACAACACTCTGCCAATACTGCGGTTCATTCTCCTGCCCCTCCTTCTTCAGATACTTTTCCACAATCCTCCAAATCAGAACGTGGGGACACCTCCAGGGGCCGTGGTCGTTCGTTCAACAAAGGTAGGGGCCATGGACGTGGTCGATCCTATGCCGGTCGCGGTCGAAGCTCTCCACCAGTACCTTTTTCCACTCCTCAGTGGACACTTGGTTGGGTCCCTACTCAGGGAAACTCCCCTATTCATCACTCTGCACCTAGGCAGTGGACTTCCCAACAATGGTCCTCATCTCAACCTCACCAATGGGCTGTTCCCCCCTGTCCCTACCCTTCTACCCCACCACAAAGGCCCCCTCAATCTGCTAACTATGCAGGCATCCTTGGCTCTCATCCACAATCACCCTATCCCAGCTCAGAAACAGGGTACCAGCCTACTGATATTGAACAAGCCATGTACACCATGTCCTTACAACCACCCGACAACACCTGGTACATGGACACAGGGGCTACATCACACATGACTAACAATTCAGGTAAACTCTCTTCCTATTCTAGAAATCAGTCATTAGATCATATTACCGTTGGCAATGGTTTCCAAATACCTATTCTTGGCCATGGCCATTCAACTCTACCTTCCCCTTATCCACCATTTAAATTACATAACATTCTTCATTCCCCCCCTCTTGTTAAAAATTTACTTTCTGTTCGTAAATTTACAACTGATAATCTTGTTTCCATTGAGTTTGACCCATTTGGTTTTCTTGTGAAGGACTACCGAACGCGGATTCCCCTAATCCGATGTGACAGCACCGGACCTCTCTATCCGCTCACCTTACCAGCTCGATCCTCCACAAATGCATCTCCATTTACCGGACTTTCTCAAGACATTTGGCACCAACGTTTGGGACATCCTGGACGCTCCATTTTTTCTAGTCTTAAAAATAATAGTTCTATTCTTTGTAATAATAAATCTAGTATTTCCTTTTGTCAGTCTTGTATTTTTGGGAAACAAGTTAAACATCCTTTTCTTTCTTCTATGAATAATACTTGTTTACCTTTTGATATTATCCACAGTGACTTATGGACATCACCGGTCATCAGTAATGCTGGCCATCGATATTACATTCTGTTTCTTGATGACTTCACAAATTTTTTGTGGACTTATCCTTTAACTCATAAATCCCAAGTCTTTTCTGTATTCACTAAATTTTCCATTATGCTTAAAACTCAATTTGAAAGAAACATCAAATGCTTTCAATGTGATAATGGATCTGAATATTCTAACAACAATTTTAAGACCTACTGTCAACAAAATGGCATGTTATTTCGGTTCTCTTGCCCTCACACATCCCCTCAAAACGGAAAAGCCGAACGCAAAATCCGCTCAATAAACAACATCCTTCGCACACTATTAGCTCACTCCTCGGTGCCTCCCACTTTTTGGCACCACGCACTACAAATGGCCACCTATCTACACAACATACTCCCGGGCAAAACCACTTCATATGGTACCCCCACTTCCATCCTCTATCACACTAATCCAACCTACTCACATCTTAAAGTGTTCGGTTGTCTTTGTTTTCCTCTCAAACCTTCCTCCACTATAAACAAACTTGACAACCGATCCTCCCCGTGTGTCTTCTTGGGATACCCCTCTGATCATCGGGGGTACAAATGCTATGACCTTTCTTCCCATAAAATCATCATTTCCCGCCACGTGGAGTTCAACGAACAAATTTTCCCTTTTTCTACTTCTAAACCCACCTCCACTTCATATGATTTCCTATCTTCCGATCATCACCCTTCAATATGGCTCACCCCGCCTACTCGGCCAGAGTCCCCCTCTTCCTCAGTACCTTCACCCCCACCCTCGGCTCCAGTAACCCCTCCAACACCAGCCCCCTCTCTGCATCCAACACAACCACATGTCACAGCCCGTTTACCATCTGCTAAATGGGCTGCCAGCCCATCCACTTACACTCGCAGGCCCCAGAACCACCCACAACCAGCTGATTCCAACTCAGCACATCCTACCCGTACCATCACCACTCGCTCTATGTCCGGTATCTCCAAACCCAAAGGTCCGGTATCCTTCCATGTCACCACATCTTTCGAACCTATTCCCCGAAATCCTATTTCTGCTCTTAACACTCCCGTTTGGAAAGATGCCACGGTAGATGAATTTAATGCACTGATTTCTAATAGGACATGGGTTTTAGTCCCGCGACAGCCACACATGAATGTCATACGATGCATGTGGATTTTTAAACATAAAACAAACAGTTTTGGAAAATTGGAACGATACAAAGCTCGCTTGGTATGCGATGGACGATCGCAACAGGTGGGCATTGATTGTGGGGAAACTTTCAGTCCAGTTTTCAAACCGGCAACTATTCAGGTGGTTCTTAGCATCGCCATTGCAAACTCTTGGCCCATTCATCAATTAGATGTGAAAAACGCTTTCCTTCACGGTCATCTCTCCGAAACCGTATACATGCATCAGCCCATGGGCTTCAGAGATCCACACCATCCAAACCACGTCTGCCTCCTAAAGAAATCTCTTTATGGCCTTAAACAAGCCCCACGCGCATGGTACCAACGGTTTGCAGATTTTGTGCGCACCATGGGCTTCCGGCATAGCACCTGTGACCATTCTTTGTTTATTTACAGCCGTGATCAGGACGCTGCTTATCTCCTTTTATATGTTGACGACATTATCCTGGTCACCTCATCTGACTCCCTCCGGCAGAACCTTATGTCACAATTGGCTCGTGAATTTGCCATGAAGGATCTTGGTCCTTTAAGCTATTTCCTTGGGGTCTCGGTTACACACACTTCCACAGGCCTATTTCTATCACAAAAGAAGTACGCCATGGAAATCATTGATCGGGCAGGCATGACTTCGTGCAAACCTTCTCTTACTCCTGTTGACACAAATGGCAAGCTATGTGCTACGGATGGTGACCCAGTTCCTGACCCAACTTTGTTTCGCAGTCTTGCAGGAGCTCTTCAATACCTAACCTTTACCCGACCTGACATAACCTATGCAGTTCAGCAAATCTGCATGTACATGCATGATCCTCGTCTCCCACACTTCAATGCCCTCAAACGGATAATCCGATATGTGCAAGGCACTCCAGACTTCGGCCTACAAATGAATCGGTCTTCCAGTCTTTCTCTTGTTGCCTATACAGATGCTGATTGGGCCGGGTGTCCAGATACTCGACGTTCCACTTCTGGCTACTGTGTTTACCTTGGTGATAACCTTGTCTCTTGGTCTTCAAAGAGACAAACAACCTTATCTCGTTCTAGCGCTGAAGCCGAGTACCGCGGTGTAGCAAATGTTGTAGCAGAACTTTGTTGGCTTCGTAACCTCCTTCTCGAGCTGCATCGTCCACCTCCACGAGCATCCTTGGTTTACTGTGATAATGTGAGCGCTATATACCTATCGGGGAATCCGGTTCAGCATCAAAGAACCAAACACATTGAAATGGACATTCATTTTGTCCGTGAGAAGGTACAACGCGGTTTAGTGCGGGTTCTGCATATCTCCTCTCGTTTCCAGATTGCGGATATTTTCACCAAGGGTTTACCACGCGTGCTATTTGAAGACTTCCGTTCCAGTCTCAGCATTCGCTCACCTTCCGCTTCGACTGCGGGGGTATAATAGATACCGTAATATATAATAGGAATAGATTGTTTTAGATTGTGAAAATATTTGTAATTAATTATTTTTATATCTATCCCTATTATAATGGGATTGATCTCTTTGTATTTATACACGGTATATTGAATGAGAAGGCAAGGAATTGAATTCAAAACCTAATAGACATGATGTAGTTGAAGCATCATGTTTCCTTATCAAACATGAAATATCAGAAGCCATAGAACCACATATTATATTATAAAAATGAAAAACTGAAAATTAAGCCTGGCAAAATGAGCGGGTTGGGCAACATGTCTGAACGGGTTCGGGTCAGGATGGGTTATAAGCATAATAAGTTTGGATCTAAATGAATCGTTTAAAAGTTTCAATTAATTTCAAGTCAAAATGAGTTGTAAGTTGTAACTAAACAAATAATCTATTTAAATAATTTTTAGTGATTTTTTCATCAAGCCTATTATTAATAATTATTAAACATTTGAATCCATTATATTTACATATTATATTTACATAGTTTTTAAGGTACCCATCTTGACCCATATTGTGTTAAGGAGTTACCCATCTCAACCCGTTCCCCATATTGTGCTAAGGAGTTACCCATCTCAACCCGTTCTATGTTGTGGTGCTACCCATTTCCCTTGCTTTGGGTCAAGATTGCCGGTTCTACTGAAAATGAACTGAAACATTCTAAAAATGAACCAATTTCTATTCTCACCATCCACATTCACGAAGAATCGAAGCCAAAATGAACTTAAATAACTAGTACCCAAATGATTTTCCTAATTTATAACAAAATTACAATGGGAATTTGTAGATTGATCTTCTATCATAGCTCAAAGCAAGTAAACTGTAATTGATTTGTAAATTACCCTATTTTTACTAAGAATCACTACCTCCTCCACTGCTATGGATCCCAATTTCTAAAACTAGCCATATTCAACATCAAAAATATGCTTATGAAACTAACTGTAGCAATAAATTTCACAAACAATTAATCACATATTTATGCAAAGTCCCACTAATTATCTTAAAAAAACCATAGAATTAACAATCAACAACTTAATTAACCTGAAGTAGGAACTGCGAGACAAAATGAGACGGTGAAGATGATAAGTAGCGCCCATGGCCTGAACGATAACATCCGAGAACGATCCATGGTTAAAACCTTCAATTTGAATATGATCACATAACGAATTGAGGTTACAATCGAGTGCCGGAAGTTCTCCGCCGGGCGGAGCGTTGCCGGAGTGATGCTGCGAGGGTTGTCGCTCCATTTCCGTCGTTGTTGTGCTTGTGCTTCCTCTTCCTCCGTAGGATCGTAGGTGTTGATCATTGGTATTGTTATTAGGGTATTGATGCATTCGTGTTTCCATGAATCCGAAGCATCAATTCATTAATGGAGATTGAAGAATTCAAGAAAGTGTTGTTCGAGAACGATACCTGGGGAAGGGTGTAGAAAGTGGCCAAGGTTGGGTTGATCACCGCAATATTATTAAATATTTAAATCATAAAAATCTTCTTGGGGGCTTGGCCAATTGGGCATCACATTACAAGTGTAAATAATGGTGATTGCGTTCCGGTTTTTATGTGTGAACCGTAAATCAAATTGTTAACGACGGTTTTTAAATAATAAAAACCAAAATCAAACTATTCAAAATAAAAACCGAACTAAATCAAACCGTAATCAACGGTTTGGTTAATGGTTTAGAACGTTAAAAATAAAATTAACCCAAATCTTTATAGTTCAAGACAAACTAATTACACCAAGTTTAAATGTATATTTTTAAATGACGAATAAATCATGAACTCAATATATACACACACATATATTGACATACACACACACACACGTGCGCGCGCGCATATGGTCCAGTCCAATTTTTTACGACAGGTTTTTGATGAAAACCGTAAACCAAATCGTTTATTACGGTTTTGAATTATTGAAACTGGCCGACCAGATGTTCAGAAAAAACTAACCGTAAAACCGAACCGATGACCAATTTTGGTGATTTCGCAGTTTATAACCGGATCATGCACACCCCTAACTGTAACCGTGTAAAACAAACTGAGCTTAAATGAGTTAAAGTTTTAGCTCGAATTCAAATTATGACTCATTTAACAATCGAGCTTATGTACTAGCTTAAAATGTTAAGCTCGGGAAGCCTCTACAATCATACTATTTATACAATCTTTTAAATCTACTAAATATCTATTTACATATATATAAAGAGTAATGAAAATGATTATAATGTGTTACTAGAATGAGTTGTGTAAAATACCGGTCCCCTTTAATGTGAGGAAGACTACATGAACACGCTCATGGATGGACAACTACATTTATGACCATTGAACAGTCATGAAACTTAAAAGAAAATATGTTTTTAAATATTATTTTTAATTGTCTATACAAAATTAAAACACACAACCATTAGACTAGGACAGCTACATACACATAAAAACATACTTTTGCATGCATATTTTTTGGTAAAATAAAATGCATGTCTTCATCGTCATCATGTTCATGTGACTCGTCTGACATGAGATTTTTTTCATATGTTTATAACTGTCCGACTGTGAATACAACAAAATAAGTTACTGTAACTAAGAACTCGTCTCAAACATGAATGTCACACCGTGACACGTGGGACACAATTATAACATATTGTATACTATACATGTACTTAAATAAGCATATAATCTATGTATTATAATAAAGCAAAGTTTTGGTTATCCACGTGTCACTCTATGACGCTGGTTTTAGCCTCAAATTCCCGCTCATTTTACACGCTGATCAAATGGGTAAAATGTTATATTTGTTAACCTAGGTATAAAAGCATTTTATAACCCAGATTGTTCAGCTTTCTTTGTTCCAAAAAAACCCTAAATATGTTCTCTCCATCGCCTCTCAGCTTCCATTAACGGCCTTCTTCATCACTAGCATCACCATTAAACGGTTTTCACCTTCCATCGGCTCAAATATTCATTATCAGTCGTGTTCTACACCAGATTTAAAGCTTCCACCGGTTGTACAACCCACCGATGTTGTAATCGGTATCACCATTGATCGGAGTCCTCTGAAATCGACATGATAGGTTAGTTTCGACCGTCCATGAATAATTCTATGCTTCTAATGATGATATATGTAATCAACATTTGTGTTAATTCATTTTTATACCCTAATTCAGTTTTATTGTTCATGTTCTTCTTCTTCTCAATAATATGGAATTAAAAACCCTAATTCCATACATTACGATTTTTTCTCATATCCTGTTTTGTAATCCCTGCATTTTTATAAACCCTAATTTTAATTATCAATATGTTACACTCGGCCAGTGGCTTAGGCTTGATGAGTTTTGAAAATGCATGCTTAAGACAAGACAGGCGCAAGTGAGACAAGCAAAGAGTGAGCTGGTATCCTAGGCTTGATGAATTTCTGACCATTTTTAATTGTTTATGACCGGTTCAAGTCACTTTGGTACCCGTTCAGGCCAATTTTTACCAGTTTATTGTTCCTGTTGGCCTTGATGGATTTACGGCTGTTTTGATGCTCCTCACCTTTTGTTGCTTGTCACTACTATGGTTGATTACGGAGCCACTTTGAATTCACATAATAAATCTTAATTTGGTGTATTTTTCTAATAGGTGGAACTTTGTAGTCATGCAACTTTAGCATCTTCCCACTTCCTTTTTTAATCTGGATCAGTGAATTCTAGCACAATTGAATTTTCAACCCTTTTTGGAATTTTGACTGCCAAAAAGATTCCAAATAACAAGATCAATGGCTCATCAAATGTTGAATCACATGTTAGATTATACAAAGAATTGTATTTCCCTGTTGTGCCTGTTTCTAATTACAATGATTTTTAGGTTTCTGCAGTTTCGGAAATACATAATGGTGTTTATGTTGTTGATGTAAAGAACACACTTGATGATATCTATGTATGTATTAACATTACTCTTGCATTTGCATATTTGCAATTGTTAAAAAAATTGTGATTAAAGTTTCTTAAAGTTATGTTTTTCTTTGTTCTTTCATACAAGTGGTGCTTTCATCTTGTGACACCCCAGTCACTTTCATGTCCCTCCCGGACATTTTCACCAATATTTAATAATTTAAGTTTAGGTCCCAGTTAAAAACTTTCGTGTTTTATACAAACCTTTAAACATACTATTACCAACACTTGTTAAAACAAGTTTAAGTATGTTTACAAACTTGACAAAACATTTAATACACAAAAGCTTCACACAAGTTCGATTATTTAAAGATTAAACCACCATACGAGCCTCCATGTTCGATTCCCGATCACCATCACCGCTCACCCCACTCCTTTGTACCTGTACGCACCACATTTAAATTCACCATTAGTTCGTTAGAACTAAGTAAGATTACCTCACCAATACACCCAGTGTATTCCACAACACCATATGAATACACTAATGAGGTTCCAACTAAAATTTGACAACAATAGTCAACCACATACAAAACGATTTACTAACGGTTCGTTTTCAACCAAAACCTCATTATATCTCTCATTCATGCACAATCATTATAATTTAATATAACGCATATATAAACACACAAAACTCCAATTGTGCATCATAATTTACAAAAATCACAATTTACAATTTGACACTTGAATTTCAAGTGTCTACACCCTTATAGGTCATCTATTGTTCACACACCTTGTGAATCAATTACATTGGAATTGCAGGTTTTATGTTCACACACCTTGTGAATCTTTTACATGCACATTTCCAATTCAACATCTACCCATTCGTAGATCACCACATGTTCACACACCTTGTGAATATTTTACATTGGAATTGCAAGTTATACGTTCACACACTTTGTGAATCAAAACATGCACATTACCAATTCAACATCTACGCATTCGTAGATCACCACATGTTCACACACCTTGTGAATCTTTTACATTGGAATTGCAAGTTATACGTTCACACACCTTGTGAATCAAAACATGCACATTACCAATTCAACATCTACGCATTCGTAGATCACCACATGTTCACACACCTTGTGAATCTTTTACATTGGAATTGCAAGTTATACGTTCACACACCTTGTGAATCAAAACATGCACATTACCAATTCAACATCTACGCATTCGTAGATCACCACATGTTCACACACCTTGTGAATCATGCAACAACAATAACCACAATCACATATACCACAATCACCTGTAGTATGGACTCACCCAGTCCTTAACTACAAGTTCGATCAAATAGGTAACTTACCTTGATTTGAAGAGTTAACAACAATCTCCAATTCTTTTCCAGGCCTTCTAGAACTAGATTCACCTCCTCTTCCTATTATATATTCACGTATAACAGGATTTAACAACATGAACACACCACTTGTGTTATTATGTAATCTAATTCATTTAACCTGTTTCATTCTTTATTTTTCATTCAAAACCTCGTTAAAGCTTTTATCAATAACCCATGTGTAGAAATTTATCGACACATGTTCTTTATCATATTTAAATTATCACAACATCGTTTTACGCTGAAATCATTAACTTTCAACTTACACGTTAATTTATCATTCTAAAGAATGATCCAAGACCATCACAACACTCTTAAATCACCCCTCTAATAATCATACTCAATAATATGAGTTTCATAACAAACGGGCATTATAACGGATCAAAATCAAGATTTCACCGTTAAAACACCTAGTCCTTCGTTTCTAATCATCCCAGATCATTATATAATACACAAAACTATATTTAATCCGTATATTATCAAAATAAATGAGATAAAACGAATCGTTACCCTTCAAACGGATTGCTGATCGAAAAACAACGATCTGGACGCGTAGAAACGATCCACGGCTCAATCCAAACGTTCTGGTGGCTTCAAAATTGATGTTGAGAGCTTAAAATTCGTTTGTGTGAGTGTTTATGGTGAAAAGGATCGAGAAATGAAGAAAAATAAGTTTTCTGGTGCAAATCTTCGAAAATAATCAATCTGCAGCCGCCATAGCCGCCAGGCGCATCGTCCCACGTGACGGTGTGGTCTCAGGCGTACCGCGCGGGGCGCGTGACTCCCAGATATTTTTCCCTCTCCTGCTCGCATCGCCTAGGGTGGGTGCGTGGCTCGGGGCGTACCGCCCCAGGTCATTTTCGTCCATTTTTCGATTTTATCTTCGTTTCGCAATTCCGGACAATCCGGAACTCCGTTTTGCGCTCGGTGTTCTCCCACGTTCATCATTTCTCACATATTTCCAATTTGTAATACTCACAATCATTTTATTAATGATTATCTCAAGCGTATGATTATTTCAAACATTTTCATTTTATTAAAAATGGGTCGTTACACATCTGCAAAAGATGTTACATAATTCAAGCCACAGTTTAGTAAAATCAAAGAATCCCTTGGCAACATATGCACCTACTGGCTCAGGGTTTGATTTTAATAGTTGTTTCTTCTGCCCAAAACTAAGAATAGATGAGGTGATGATGTAAAATTTTCATTTTTTTCATTATGCAAGAAATGAAAGCGTGTCAAATGAATTCTTAATCCTGAAAAGTGTTGGATAATGGACGAACTCTAATTATAAATACGTTGAGTATTGTTCTTGTGCTATTTTGGAAACATTTATATCAGCTAATAGACATCATCATTAAAAGTGCTAATTTAGAATTCATTTGTTAGAATGTTGTTAGTGTTGGCAGAATTGTGTGACCTTCAAGTTTCATCTTTTTTAGGATCCTGTTTGTGGGAGTGTACATTGTGCCTTAGTAGCCTATTGACATGAGAAGTTGGGGAAATGTGATTTTGTTGTATTTCAGGTATCCTATCCATCCCCCTATCCCTTTCTCTCACACATGTTGTGCAACTCTTCTATGGTTAAAAATTGTAGTGTTTTTTTTATTACATTTTTCGGCCGTTCTATTGTTTTGTCATGTTTAACTTTTCAGTTCATCTTGGTAAGGTAAATAAAAGAGTAATTATTCGAGGTAATACCACACAATCGTGGAGGAATCTCTTTTGGTTTAAGATTGGGACATAAGAAAGTTATCTTTTATCTCATTGAGATAATTTTCCGTTAGAAAGTTGAATTTCAAGATAGTATGAAAATAAAGCATGTACGTGATATCCTCAACTTATGAGTACGTTGTTGTAACTTGTAATATAACATTTTCTATTTGTAATCAAATTTATGAACTTATTGTTGGTGTGTTTTTTTTTCTTTTTAAATCTTAGCATGTTCCTTGCATTATCATGTCATCATCTCTTTCTATTGCGTAAATCATGATTTCTAGAGGAGGGAGCTTCTCCCTAATTTTTGAACAAATGACATATTACATATTTACATGAGCTTCATTTTATTTTCATTTTTTTCCCGAAAACAACCCATCTTTGATTTTTTTTTTCCATTTTTTCTTAGCATGTTACTTGCATTTTCATTTTTTGAACAACAGTTTTTTCAATTTCTTTTATTATAAGACTTAACCTTCGACTTATCTTTGTAATTTATTTAATGTTTATCATCTTTTTTATATGATACACAACAATCTTTCAAATAATATGTTTTATATTATAAGATAAATTACATGTTTTTCCTAACCCTATGTCCCCACCCGTGTTATACACGGGATATAACCTAGTTAACTATATGTCAAGGCCTAACACCTTGCAATATTAAAAATAAACATTGTATTGACACACAAGCATTAAAGGTCACACTGTCTACATATGCGTCTACACATTATATCAAATTGTCTTAAAATAACTTAAATATCCATTAATTGATGACACTCGGAATCTAATAATATGACCTCTCACTTATGTTTCAGGCCTAACTGGGGTGAGCAAAAAACCGAAAAAACCGAACCGGAACCGAATTAACCGAAAAACCGAACCAAACGAATAACCGAAAAAAACCGAACCGAAAATAACTGAATATGTCATTTTAAAAGGTAAGATCGGAATTATTACATATTTAGTTATTTACTTAATAATTTTTTTTATATGTAAGAACATGATGATAATATTTAGTTTTATTTTAATTAGTTGGTGTTCGCGCAATTAAATTATGAATTATCTATTGTTAAACATGTTTGCATTTTCAATATTTGATGTGAGAAAGAACAAAAAAAAACGAAAAAAAAAAGCAAAAAACCGAAATAACCGAAAACCGAACCGAAACCGACAAAAAAAACCGAAAACCGAATGGTTTCTAATAACTAAAAACCGACTATGTCAGTTTTGGTTTTAGCCAAAAACCGAACCGAGCACACCCCTAGGCCTAAGTTCTTCATTTCATTTAATACTTTTATGAAATATATGCTTAAAAATATTTGATCAACAAAACATGGTAAGAACTCATGAGTATTTAAACACCAATAAGTGATTTATAAAAACATTTTGAATAACCAATTTAGCAATATACAAGTTGCACATTCAATCCTTTATATAGTCATATTGCCAAACAAGTACAACGAGTTGCTTGAGTATCCCAATACTCATATCCTTATAGTTGGACATAAAATTATTAGTGAACATGCATGGTGGTGTTTCTACGACATGTGCAATATTTGTAAAATAGCTATCCATGTTACAAATGACTCTACATTGGAGAGTTGATGACATACTATGCCATGATAACTTAGAATAATAAAATCTTGATTAATTATTCGTTGCTTTTATACATAAGAATACATTAAACCCAAGATAGTGAAATAAAAAAGGAAAGCTAAAAGCATGAGACCGAACATAGTGTTAAGATCCTTGGTCACTTGAAGACCCTGTAACATTCCAATAAAGATTGTTACACGACTACCTATTATTATAATCGAATAATTAGATTATTGACTGAGTACGTGCATACAAGATATGCACTAGCCTGTTACTTGTATTTTTATGAAGTTCTTTTATTTTAAAAAAAATTATAGATCTAGGACGTTTGTATTTTTAGAAACCTTATTTGGTGAAACTTACTTTTCTTTTTCATAAGTGTTATTATTTACTATAACATCATTGTTATTAGTTTCTAACATTTCATAGTATAGGAAGACTACACTGTACACATGTTTATACATAGGCACATATATTTATACATTTAATAACTGGTTAACAACTTAAATACTTATATGTGTGTCACAAGTTGTTATTACTTGTATTATATTTAATTCACTAATTTTTTATATTGGGTTTGTGAATTTATTTAACTTTTAGCTTTGAGCTATTTGGGTCTAAAGCTCATTAAATTCTTTTAAGTTCAGTGTGTATATGAGGGTCATTACATACTTTATGTTCATGACACATTTTAGGTCTATTGTTCTTGAGCATATACCTTAGATGGATTATTAGGTCATATTAAGTTTTATTTATCAAATATTCAAATCTCGGTTCTAAAATGGAGGCCTAAGTTGGTATGTTTAACGGGCTTGTTAGGGCTATCATTATTAGAGCTGTAAACGAACCAAACGAACACGAGCGAGCTCTTGTTCATGTTCATTCGTTTAACTTTTAACTTGTTAACGAACGCTAACCGAACGGAAATTCATGTTCGTGTTCGTTCATTAAGGAATTTACCTTGTTCACGAACGCTAACACATATTATTTAAACAATAAAAATCAACATTATTAATCTCAAGCATTGGAGATAATCATCTTATCTTATCTTATCTTACTATTATAATAAATAAACATCTTTTTTTGCCACATGTCAATATATTAGACTACTCTTGTCACATGTCATTTTTTTATACTCTCATTCATTATCTCTTAAATTAAATGATAGTCATAATTATATTATCTACTTTATTAAATAATTATAAATCTAATGACTAATTATATTATATATGATAGTCATAATTATATTATATAATTTATTAAATAATTATAAATCTAATGACTAATTATATTATATACCTTTTACATATTAAAAATTAGTTTTAATAAATTAAAAAAGAAATATTTTTTATCAAAAACATAATTAAAAAAGTTTACAATACATGAATTTTTTCTATACAATAGTTGTTTTTAAAAAAAATAATTATTTTAAAATTTGTAGTTTTAGGAAAAATGAAAGTTTTGTAAAAATAAGTTTTCTTAAAAATATTTTTTTAAGTTTTCTTATAAAGTACACATCATTTCAGTTTTCAACCCGTGTAACACACGGGATTTAACCTAGTTTATAAATATATAAATTAAAATATTATAGTATTAAACTAAAATTAAGCTAAATATTATGGTATTAAACTAAAAATTAAAAATATACAACACATTTAACGAATAAATATAATAAACGAACATGTTACCGAGCATAAACGAACATGTTACCGAACGTTCATGAACACAAATGAACGAACATAATCTCTGTTCATGTTCGTTAATATAACTAAATGAACGGAATTTATTGTTTGTGTTCGTTCCTTTATTAAACGAACGAACGTAAACGAACTTCGTGCTGAACGGTTCAAGAACTGTTCGCTGAACGTTCTGTCCGTTTACAACCATAATCATTATATGGGTGTTTATCGGGTCGGATTACGAGTTATTCGGATTGACACTTTTGTTTGCCTCTAACTGAAACCCGACCCGACCCAAATTTATCCGAATTAGAATTCGGTTTGGAGTCGGATATATTCGAATAACCTGAACAATCTGTATAAAGTTGAATTAAAATTTACTAATTTTTTTTCTTGTTTTGTTTATTTATTTTTTCCTATTTTTTGGTCCATAAAAGCAAACAGTTTACTAGTTTAGATTCATAACACAATATTTTAAAACTCAAAATTAAAAAATGATCACAAATATATCGTAATAAAATAGTCTAAGTAAATTCCATGGCTCATAAAAAATACACAAACAACCCGAACAACTCGAATTTAATAAGGGTCCATTTTAACGTTATTTTCATTTTAACGTTATTTTACTTGTTTTGTGAAAATAACGTTAAAATTGTTGAGATGATTAACTTCAAACTATAACTTTGAGCCGAGGACTCCTTCGGAGCAGCCTTCCATCCCAACTGGGATAGGGATAAGGTTTGTGTCCATCCTTCCCCCAGACCCTACTGAAAAGTGAGAATATACTGGGTAAGTTTGTTTGTTTTGTAATCGGATTATTCGGATACCTGAACAACCCGAATTACATAAAACTAGATATTCGAATATCCGAATTTAATCAATTTATAATATACGTATGTTTTAACTTAATTCAATACATGCCATCAATTTTACAAGAATAGTTAAATGAAATACGTATGTATTTATTACTTGTTCACTAATGAGGCAATGCCCCAATGGTACCCCGGAATTCTTTCAAATGGAAGGTGTTGGGTTCAAAACCTCCCGCAGCGAAAAAGGGGTCTGAGGGTGGTAAGGGGTTTTCCCAGTGGAGTTTCCTCCTGGGGTGGTTGTGGTGGCTCATGGGTAACTAGACCTTGGTTACATGGTCTGGAAACAGTTGGCTCACACAATTGAGACCTTCGCCGTTTAAAAAATAATAATTATTACTTGTTTGAGCAATTTAAAGCGAAACGATTGGCTTGACCTTAAGCAGTTGGCGACTCATTTGATTGTCGGTAGTAGCCGGTCAGGTCACCGCACGCGTGTAGATCGAAGACGGATGGATGCCAATTGTCATCGTAGCCCAGGAGTCCAGGACCGGGCCTTGGACCATGCAAAAACACAGGGCCTAATCATTAAAGAGTCTAAAAATCTAATCAAATATTTTTTATTAACGGGGATGAGATTTCAAGTATTTCATCAGATTTGACGCTCCGGAGCGTGCACTCGAGCCCATCTCACAACTGGGTAAACTCCCTGACCTTGTCTCAGCAAATATGGTTCAGCCCATATTCGAAACCAATAACAGCTCATTTTTTTAATACTTGCATATGACACCTAAAATCTCAAGAACAGCCATCGTAGGGGCTGTTTGGCAAACTCTGTGTTGTTAAGTGTTGAACTAGTAAGTGGTCTGAATGGATAAAAGACTCTGAATCAATTAAGTGTTGAACTAGTGGTGTTGTTTGGTTAGACCCCTGAACGAATGTTCAGAATGACTATTTTACCCCTTTGGACTATTTTGTTTCTAGCTTGTCCTGATCCTTTTTTTGTGAAAATTCTATAAACGATACAAAAAAAATCAACAAACAAATCCAAATCTAAAAGTAAAACAAACTCATGTAGTCATGTTACAATAAACAAAAAAGAAATGCAGTACTATGATCCAATTCAAGAAAATAAAAAATCCAACAACTACATATATCACCAATCCTTCAACATATATCAACAATCCAACAAAGATGAAAAGGTACTGAATCAAGTAGACGGAGAAGATGGTTCGTCGGAGAAGATGCTTTGCCAGAGTAGATGGTACGCCATAGAAGATGGTTCCCGAACAAGGTGACGGGAATAGTTACTGAACGAGTAGACTGTGAAGATGGTTTGCCAGAGAAGGAATCGACCAAGGAGAACTTCGAGGGTTTTTTTGGGATGGAGTGGAGAGGCAGGGAAAGGGTGAACAATGGAAGATGGGGAATTGACGGTACCAACGGGTTTTCCCCCCTTTTTCTCATTTAGACAATTAGACTGTATTTGTGACTGAACCATTCAGAGATATTCTGAATCACTAATAAGCATTTTTTTCAACCAAACATCTAAGCCTTTTACTGATTCAGACCATGCCTCTTAATGGAATCGTTCAGAGGCTATCAAACATCCTCTTAGTCATGAAATCACAAAAACATATTAACATATGGTGGGTTTGTGGTTAAAGAGGTTAATCGTAAGAGGTGCATGAGATGTACGGGTGATTCGAGTGAAGAATTTAACTTTGAAGGCTTAAGGAGCAATCAAAATATTTAAATTGGAAATTTAAAATCAAGAATCCTGACGTGGATTTATGTTGATGTTAAGGTTTCATAACATAACACAAATTAATAGAATCTAGAGTAAATTGCACTTTTAGTCCTTTATGTTTACACAAAATTTCAGAGATAGTCCTTTATGTTTCAAAATGTCAAAATCGGTCCTTTAAGTTTTCAAATGTTGCAAACTCGGTCCTTTCTCCGTTAATGTCGTTAAGTACTAACATAATAAAGGATCATATCTGAAAATTTATGTAAAGATAAATGACCAAAAGTGAAATTTAGTCAATTACTTATATGAATTTTTTTGACATTTATGCCCTTATTCTGTTAGTACTTAGCGGCGTTAACGGAGAAAGGACCGAATTTGCAACATTTGAAAACTTAAAAGACTGTTTTTGGCATTTTGAAACATAAAAGATTGTCTCTAAAATTTTGTGTAAATATAAAGGACCAAAAGTGCAATTTACTCTAGAATCTATATTCTATTTGCATCAACCCTTAATCACATCAATTGATTAAGTTTTAAATTGTTTTGTCGGGTACTTCGTATGCGGCCCCCAATGACTAAACGATGCCCAAGTTGGCCACTAGTCCAGACGGTCGGAGCCCCTAGGACAAGACATTATACTTAAATAATAAATTCGGTTTATTTCTGACTTATATCTTAACATTTTATTAATTCTACTTAGTTTCTTATAATTAGTTCAAATTTTCTTTTAAAATCTAATCTTTCTTCTTCTTTTTTATTTTTTCTTTGATATTTATTTTAGTATTTTACTCTCATCTTTATTTATTTATTTTTTAGCTATATCTTTGTTTTTGCTCAAGTTTATGAAATAAATTAAACTTTTATTTTATATCTCTATGTTTCTTGCTTTATTTTATAACTTTTCTTTATTACACTTTATTTTATCTGTTTTACTTTCTCTATATCATTTAGGTTTTTTTCTTTTATACAATCTCATTTCTTCTATTAGGAATACTTATAACCATCTTAACTTTCAAAACCTTAGAAATTTAATTCCTCAACTTGGTAGAATATCAATTTAACCTCGTATTAGGAGTAATTCTAATATTAAGATATTGTAAAATGTCTATTTGACTCTTTTTTGATTCTAGACTTTAAAGTTTATTCCTATATTCAATATGACATGTTGGTGTGTACGGGTTGAACCTTAACACAACACTAGCTAGAATTTGTAACCTAAAAACTTTGAAAATTAAATGGGTGAAAAATTATCAATAATATAGTTGATGAAAAAATAAGTAAATATTATTAAAATGAACTATTTGTTTAATTACAAACCATTTTAACTCGAACTAAATTTAACTTTTTTAAACCAACTCATTTAAACCTAAATTGATTTTGCTTAAAATACAACCTGACCTGCATTCATTATAACCTGAACCAGTTATGTCTTGTTACCCAACCCGACTCAACACGTTCATTTTGTCAGACTTAAATTAATTTTAAGTGAGAATAGAGTTAACTCGCGATGTATAATGATTTGATCATTGATTAATAGTATACTTATCATATTCCATTCTCTACAACCAATGACTAAATCAAGATAATATTGATCAAATATTTTTACGGTAACTAAATGGGTATACATGGTTATATGATCCATGTTTAATCTTAGTTGTTAGAAACATGGGTTCGAGTTCGGGTAACGGGTCAGGAAGAGTGCGGATAATGATTAGTTTTAAACAAAATTTAGTTTTGGTCTAAATGAATCATTTTTAAAAAAACATCAATTTAGTTTAGTTAAAATGAATTTAACTAAATAGATAGTTTATTTAAATAGTTTTTAGTGATTTTATCATTAAATTTATTAATATTAATTCTTGTCTGTTTGATTTTATTATTAACTAACCCATCTTAGCCCGCATAATGCTAAAATTTTACTCATCTCAACCTGTTTTATGTTATGATGCTAACAATTTTTTTTTATGATGCTAACAATATTTACCAAAGTACAATAATGATTCACCCAAACAATATATTTATCTTGTTTTAGGTCTAAATTACAAGGTATAGATCATTTATGTTCTTTATAACATGTGTTTAGTTAGTTCCTTTTTAAGTTTTCTCCCTTCACTTGTCTATATAAAAAAAATTTAATTAGTGTATGTATATGTGTTATTAATGTGTGTCACAATAAGCTAAAAGGATATATGACATGGTCATGTCCTATGGAATATAGACACACACATATTTCAAACGGGTATGTGACCAAATCCCACATAGTCGTGTACCTAACAACATGGTGAATGCGTCTAGACATTAAAGTTACCTAGGCATGTAACCATCTGTTTGAGAATTACCAATTTGCGACTAGCCCGTTTGGCAAACACATTACCTTTTAGAAAGGAAGTCTTGAATTCAATCATCAAGCAAGTGAGAATATTTGAGAGTAGTTTAGGAGTAGGATAATACGCTTTAAAAAATGTTTTGAGAATGGTTAAAGTTGTTGCTTTTGAAATATGTTTGAGATTTGAAAACTTTATTTTAGTTTGTAATAATTTGTAAACTTTATAATAAATCTGCTATGTATCAGATACTTAAAGAGAAACATGAGAACCGCCATTTGAAAATCAATAATATTAATATATATATATATATTAAAAACCAAAAGTTTTCTCACTCACAAAAAAGACTATTCATTTTCCTACTACATTATTTGCGTATGGTACAACAACATCCTTCATATCTTTCTTTTATCTGCTACTATCACCATTGCACATCGTATAAGACCCTTCGTATACATTTGCCTTACTTTGTCTTCTTCACTTCTTCAGTTTTAGGTTTCCTGCAGGTATCTTTATACATACAACACTATTGTCTTCACTCTTTCACCGATTTCATTTTTAGGTTTTTGATATACACTTGGAAATTGGAGTGTTATTGTTAAACCTGTTTGAAGAACTTAAGAACCCTAGACTATGTCGGTCCAAACACGTAATCACCCCTTCTTCCCATCCAACCACACAGTGGTCGTCGACTAATCTCCAGGTGCGATCACGTATTCCTCATCTCCGCCTGTCGTTCCTCTGCGACTCATCTCCGGCCCGCACCATCGTTGGCTGATTGGGGATCCGTTGGTTGAGTCACCGTCATCTCCGGCCTCCTCAGGAATTTAAATCATGGCGCTTAGCCGCTCACCGCCGTTGGTTGGGGTCGCCGGTCATCTCCGGCCTTCTCAGGAATTTAAATCGAGAGCCTGTTTTGGGGGGCAATTACAGTCACCATTACGCGATCATGGCAGCAAGCTTACGCACTTCACTCCCCCAACACTTTAAACCAACACCCATCATCAAATTTCCCCAATCTTCTTTCAATTTTTTAGTATTTTGTTCCCAATCTTCTGCAGGTGCCTTTTCTGTATTCAATTTCATTCGAATTACTTTCAATATGGATTTGTAATTCTCAATATATGTATACATGAGCTCTTATGCATGTCTGTGTATGCATTAGAGGAGATCAATTTAGAAAGGGTTTTTAAAAAGAAAATTTAGAGAGGCAGGAAACAATATGGATAATTTCATGAAGAAACTCTATATTTAAAGAGTTCATGAGTGTTAGATTAATATTAAGCTTCCTTGCATTAGGCTTAATTCCCACTCATAAAGTTAGCTCAATGCCTCAATACACGTATAATCACTAGAACATTGCAATTTAATTGTTCTGCATATATTGATATATTAAATTTTGACAATCGATTATAGCTCGCTCATTAATTCCTCTTTTCAGGATAAACTTCATATCTGCTACTAAATCAATTTTATTCAACCAATCAGCTTATAATCATAATAATACAATTTTTCAAATTGTGCTTAGCATCTTGGTATATCTAAGAGTGTAAAGGAAATGCACAAAAGTAAATGCAGGCCCATGGGTAAACAATGATACCTATTATTGGGTAAGGTTGATATTAGTGGCAACATTAGAGGCTGTAAAATGAGGCCTTCTTTCTTTACTAAAACTCTAAAACATCCATAAAGCCTCCTACTTTGATTACTTTGATTTTGCCCGCATTATCATTAAAGTTCAAATATTAGTTTAATTTATTAGCCAAATTTTGGTGATAATCACGTCTTTATTTCTTCTCATACAAACAATAAGACCAACAAAATACAATTGGGTCATAATCACATGTTTGTTTCTGCTCATGCTGTAACAACATAAAATTTAGCAACCTAATAATAAACGTACGAAATTTCGGTAACCGTTTATGTCCATAATTTATATAAACGTTCGTAAAGTAATTATGATCAAAAGGATATAAACGATAAAAATATCTGATAAGGTATGGACACGTTATAAAGCCTATTAATAACGTGTAAAAATTTATGTGACCGTTTGGGTTCGAAATTTTTATGAACAATCCTGAAGTAATTACGATCACATTAATATAAGCCGAACCGTTATACGATAAAGTATGAACAAGATATAAGCTCGTGAATATTAAAATATATTATTTTTGACCCTGCTCCGTTTTCAACGAAACTTGGGTAGAAATGCAGAGAATAATTAGTAGATCTCAACAGTATATTCGAAAATTTTTAAAACATCATATGCAAAAAGTTATAAGAAAAAAACAAGATTTAAGCTAAATTAATTATAATAATATAATAATAATAATAATAAAATAATAAAAAATAATAAAATAATCAATTCAACATGTGTCAAAATTCGAAAGTAATACGTCGAACATTTCGAACCACACATATATTTTTCTTTCTTAATGACGAAGGAAATTTACATCTATAAATAGATGTAGTTCGACGATCAAATATTCATTTCTCTTAAGTAACAAAACTCTGTCAAAATACTCTCCTAAAACCCTTGAGCGGGTACGGTAGTTACTAGAATTTTGTTCAAAGATTGTTAAGCGAGCATTGGTACGAGCTACTTTGAGATAACCACCTATTATACTCTTATTTTAAAATAATTATTTAATTAGTATGGTCGATATATTGTTTGTTTAAAACCTCACTAATATTATGCGTGGAGGCTATTTTCAATATTTTTGTAAAACACGGAGTATGCAGAGATGCTGTCCAAATATTTTATAAAAATATATATTTATAAGACGAGGTTCTGTCCAATTTAAAACTCTAAAATAAAGTTTTATAAGCCGAAATACTGCCCAAATATTTTTAAGAAAACCAAAAAGCATAAGCCGTCATGCTGTCCAATTAAAGACTCGAGTCAATACCGGAAAATATAAAGATACGTTAAGTAATCCCATTAGGGTACTGATGTTATTAGGAAATTGGCGGTTACGTAAGATAAGAATTGAGGAGCTAAAATTTTACGATAGAAGCCGATCAGGTGAGTTCTTTGTAGCCCTATTTTAACTGTTTTATCATTTTGGGCTGATATGCATGTTATAAAAGTTATTTTATGAAAATGATTGTTTTAACTGACTACGGTCAGATAAAAGAATATGTTACAGTAAAGAACGTTTTATGCCTATTATAAAGTTATAGTATGAAAGTGATTTCAACCTGATTGTGATCAGATAAGGAATGTTTTCAAGCAAGGAATGTTTTAAAGTAAATAATGTTTTAAGTCTCAACTGTGGTTGAGAAGGAAATGGTTTTTTTTAAAAGACATCGACCGAGGTCGAGAAGGAAATGTGATATTGAAGTCCCGGCTGCGGTTGGGCAAAACCTGAGCACTGCGGTGCGAAGGACCGTGTATGATATGATGGTTTAAATGATTTAAACCATGTTATGTATGAATGATGTATGTTAAGAAATCTTGTACCGGTATGAGCCGTCAATTTCGGTTGATGGTTTAAGAAGTCCTGTGCAAGAACAGGCCTACCGACTGTGTGTCGCCAGTTGAGGAAATCTTATGCATGTATAAGTTATCGACTTCGGGTTGATAGTTTAAGAAGTCTTGTGCAAGCATGTTGACCTCGGTCAACAGGACATGCTACGTTTATGCACTGTGTGATTGATTTTATGATGTCATGTATGCTATGTATATGAAATGTTATATGTTCCGCAAGATTGAGACTGTTGACTTCGGTTAACAGTGAATACCGATGCTTTATGTACTGTAAAGATTTTATTTTTATGAAAAGTTAACTTAGAACTCACCAGCGAAAGCTGACTTGTTTTAGCATGCATGTCAGGTTGAATGGTATTGAGGAAGAATTGCAGTAAGGCTCGTGGCATACCCTAAGGACTACCCTAGCATAACTGGCTATGTTATAGAACTATTGAGATGTGGGTTATGTGAAAATGTTTGTTTAGATTTGTATAATATTTTATATAATCACCTTAAATTCCGCTGCTGTAATAAAGTAAGTATGTTTTCAGGACTATGGGTTTTGATGTTTGCCAACCGAGGGGACTCCTTGGATTTGGGGCCTCTCACATGCATACAATGAGACTCACAAAATATAATCAGGTTAAAATCACTCTTTTGATATCTACAAAATAAATAATATTTATGACAATGGAAGCCAAAAAAAACATAGCTCAACCGTTAAGGCCCCATTGTATACTTTAAAAATAGTAGAATGTATATACTGCATCGTAATAGAAATTCTATCAATGATAATGTTAGAAAAGAAAACATCAAAATCCAGCCCCAGTGGGTAAGTTAATCTTGACGGTGAAAAATATTGTAATACTCGCAACCCTTACACAAAACACATACTAAGTTCAAGCAAACCTACCTCCACAATCGCAAGCATCATAAGTTGAAGAAAAATAAGGATCTGAGATGGTCGAAGGTTGAGATATCTGGCAGTGATGGTTGCGATGATGGTGATGTGCCTCTATTTCTCTTGAATTTTAGGGTTTTAAGAGAGATGGGTAGAATGACAAGTGAAAGAGATAGATGGATAAAGAAACATGAGATTTAGTAATTTGTAAGTCGTACAATCTTACTGTTGTGCCATTTTG
Organism: Mikania micrantha; assembly: GCA_009363875.1. NCBI lineage: Eukaryota > Viridiplantae > Streptophyta > Magnoliopsida > Asterales > Asteraceae > Mikania > Mikania micrantha. The sequence continues at coordinate 75,463 of SZYD01002228.1, read as the reverse complement.
TAATTCTTTTGATTGCGTAGCTTTACTTCGATTTACACCTGTTTAGTATTTCGAACCCGCTGCATCGCGCGGGTCCTAATTCCTAGTTTTTTAAATATATGAATGTTACACTTAAACTCTTTGTTGTTGATAAAAAGAGTAAATTATGGTTTTACCCATGTGATTTTAGTATTTTAACTATTTCAACATAAAATAGAATCTTCTATCAATACAACCCATTTATGTTTTAAACAACAAACGGTTTTGGTCCCCAAACCTAACAATGATTGGACGCCAAAACCGTTAGTTGTTTAAACGAAAGGGGCTGATCGTTAGTTGCTTAAACCACATGGGCTAAACGTTTGTTGCTTAAACCACATGGGTTGTATTGATAAAATATTTTATTTTTGATTGAAATCATTAAACAATTAAACCACAGAAAGCCAAAACCGTAATTTAACTATTGATAAAATTTATGAATAGTAACATAATGATAAAGATTCGACTAAACCTAGTTGTTATTACAAATAATGATAAGATACAAGGCATAAAGAAGCAAATTAAAAAGAACTAGGGGTTCACCGCGCGTTACGGCGTAAATTCCGACACGATTTCGAAAATCAAAACAAAATACGGTCTCGTATATCAAAATACAAATATAAAAACACATCACAACTGTTCATAGACATGTTTGTAATAATAAAAAAAATAAACATCGTATATAGTCGTATAATCTAAGACTAAAGATATATACAATATTATTATTAATATATTTAAATATTAATTTTATATTAATATTAGATTATAATAATAATTTTAATATTTTTATTATTATTATTATTATTATTATTATTATTATTATTGTTATTATATATTTTAATATTATTAATAATCTATTATTATAATATTATTATTAATATTATATTATAATGATAATGTTATAATAATAATTTTAATATTTTTATTATAATAATAATATATTTTAATATTATTAATATTATTTATTATTCTATTAATTAATATTTTAATATATTTTTATTATTATTATAATATTATTATTAATAATATCTTTTAATATTAATTTTATATTAATATTATAACTTTAATAATTTAATAATATTAATTATAATAATAATTTTAATACTTTTATTATAATAATAACAATAATATATTTTAATATTATTAATATTATATTATTATTATTAAATTAATATTTTAATATATTTTTATTATTATTATAATATTGTCAATATTATATTTTAATATTAATTTTATATTAATATTATATTATAAAAATAATTTTAATATTATTAATAATATAGGTTTAGGTTCAAGTAAAAAGGGTTATCTTAGTGAGAAGGTGAGAAGGAACCTTAACCATTGGATTAAACATGAGATTAAAATTTAATAGAGGGTATATTTGGAAGAAAATTTATTTTAGAAGGTATATATACTCTTTAATTGTTACGTATATAACTTCTTTTACGTGTATAGAAGATCTGGATCATAATCTTTCTGGCGATCATTGTTTCTATTATCTGATTAACAATTGGCAATTAGAAGAACGTAGATTAGCAATCTGGATCGTAATCTTCTGGCCATCAGCTCCTGATTAGTTGATTAACTAAGCAATGTCGATTTCTGAAGATGCATGTGGTACGTTTTTTTTTCGTTTGATCAATGTGTTTTCTTATTGGATTGTGATTATTTTAAACTTTTGATTTGTGTATCGGATAGTGTTTGTTGCGAATTTGTGTATAATGGATCATTTTTGTGTCTAATTTTGTGTATTGGATGGTGTTTGTTGCGAATTTGTGTATAATGGATCATGTTTGTGTCTAATTTTAATGACAATCATGATGTGTTGTGTCTGTTGTGTCTATTGTATTATGTTTATCATATTGTTTGTTGTGTTATATATATGTTATTTGTTCCAATTTGTGTATAATGTATTGTTTTTGTGTCTATTTATTATCACGAGTAATGAGATTATAAATTGTGTTTATCATTGTTTGTGTTGTGTATTACGTATCATTGTTTCTATTATGGATATTGTCTTATTTTATTACGAGTATCATTATTGTATGTATTTTGTTATGTTAATTATTGTGTATTTTTGTATTTTGTGTTTTATGAGTTTACTGATTGTTGTGTTATATATAAGTTATTGTGTTATTTTAGTTTTTATTGTGTTATATACATGTTAAACTAAATCATAGTTATACATTGTGTTATTATTATGTAAATGTGGCTGTTTACAATGAAGTTGGTGTTCAATATATATCCCCAAGTTCTGGAAAAGTGTATTACACCCCAATTTCAAACTCTTCAGTTGTACCTATGGTAGGTATGGTGTTTGATAGTATTGATCATGCATTTGCGTTTTATCAAAAGTATGCCATTAGTAGTGGTTTTTCAGTAAGGAAGAGTGCAGAATACAAACATAATGATGTTATTAAATTGAAATATCTAGTTTGTTCTAAACAAGGTTTTAGAAAGGAAAGAGGATTTGGAAGTTTTATTGATGAAAATCAAGCAACATTAAAGCGTAGGAGAGCATCAAAGAGAATTGTGTGTGATGCACAAATGAAGCTACAATTAGTTGATGGTAATAAGCATAAGGTATATTATTTTCAAGAAAAGCATAACCATAGTTTTGTTGAAGAAGAAGATGTTCAGTTTTTAACTGCTACAAGAAGGGTTGATCACACAAAAGAGAGCGCAATTCAAGCTTTGTCTACGATTAATATTGGGCCTGTAAGAGCTTTTAACATTTTGAAGAGTTTTTATGGTGGTTATGGGGATATAGGAGCTACAAAGTCTGATTTTAAGAATTATAGAAGGGATCTAAATGAATACATTGGTGAGTATGATGCGGAGATGATTGTTCAACGTCTAAACAAGAAAAAGGAGAGTTTGCCCAATTTTTCATTTGAGTATACTGTTAAGGAAGATGGCAGCCTAGGTGCTTTGTTTTGGGCTGATGAGGATTCCAAGAAGAATTACCAGGTTTTTGGTGATATGGTAGCTTTTGATGCCACGTATCGAACAAATAAGTATGATTTAATAGTTCATTGTGTTATTTTATACATTGGGTTATATTTGGATTTATTTTCTTTTTGCTATTGTGTTTGTAGGTATGATATGGTATTTGTTCCTTTTACTAGTATAGATAATCACAATAGAAATGTTACTCTTGGTGCTGCCCTTCTTGGTTCTGAAACCGATGATTCGTACAGCTGGTTATTGAGCAAATTTGTTAATGCATTTGGTTTTCCTCCTAAAGTAATTGTTACTGATCAAGATCCTACCATGAAGAAGGCCATTCAATTTGTTCTACCAAATACTCGTCACAGATTATGCATGTGGCATATTTGGGAGAAATTGACAGGGAAGGTATTGTGTTTTTAGTTTTCTTACTACATATATTACTGTTTTATTATTTGATGTAATGCCATTGTGTCTTATTTTCATTGTGTTTTTTTACTTCTTTTCATCATTGTGTTTTTTTTACTCATTTTCATCATTGTGTATTATTTTATGTAATGCCATTGTGTCTTATTTTCATTTTGTTTTTTTACTCCTTTTCATCATTGTGTATTAGTTGATGTAAAGCCATCGTCTCTTATTTTCTTTGTGTTTTTTATCCTTTTGATCATCATGTATTAGTTGCTGTGATGTTATTGTTTATTGTAATCATTGTGTCTTTTTCTGTAATGTTATTCTGTCTTTTTGATTATGTCTTTTTTTTTGTAGGTTGGAGCTGTTTTATGTAATACAACAGATTTCAAAAAAATATTATGTACTATAGTATGGTTAGACAGTATAATAGCTGATGTTTTTGAGAAAGAATGGCATTCAATTCTTTCTATTTATGGGCTAAGTAATCATCGTTGGTTGTCTGATATGTATAACATTAGAAAAGACTGGATACCTGCCTATTATTTAGATGAGAATCTGTCTGGCCTTATGCGTACTACATCAAGAGCAGAGAGTGAAAATCACTTTTTTAGTCATTTTTGTAATGCAAATTCGACCTTCATTGAGTTTTATAGTCATTTTGAGACGGCAATGGAGGCACAAAGGTGTGAGCATAGGAAGAATAATCATGAATCAAGATACACAAAACCTAACATATGGAGTTCATTTCCTCTTGAAGATCAAGCTGCAAAAATTTATACACAAACAATTTTCTTGGATTAGCAATTGGAGATAGATGATGCTATTAAAAGTTGTGCATCAGTTAATGTTGAAACCTTTGGTGAGTTTGAAAAGTACTCAATTAAGGATTTTTCACATGATTCTAGCTCATATTATAAGGTATGAATTATATTTTTTTGTACCTTTATATTGTTTATTCATGTTTTTACTATTTTTTTGTGTTATATATAATTGTATGTTCAATTTTTATTGTGTTATGTGTCATTGTGTTATATAATAGTGTGTTATATATTATTTGTGTTATATAAAAGTGATAGATATTGACAGGTTTTTGTTGTGTCTTTTATTATTGTGTTATATGTTAAGTTTATTGTGTTATGTGTCCGTTGTGTAATATCTGATTGTGTTATTTATTATAGTATTGAGTTATATATTATTTGTGTTATGTGTACGTTGTGTAATATCTCGTTGTGTTATTTATTATAGTATTATATATATGTCATTGTGTTGTATAACATTCTGTCGTGTGATATCTCATTTTATTATTATTGATTTTATTTATTTGGTTGTAAGTTATGTTTCGGAAGGAAGATCTAACTATATCATGCAGCTGTAACAGATTTGAGCAATTTGGGTTACTTTGTAGACATATTTACTATGTGTTAAGGTTCTGTGACATAACTGAGTTTCCAAAAAAGTATGTACTTAGGCGTTGGACAAGGGATGCTGTTGCAAATAGTTCAATTCGCTGTGTGGAAGGGTCAAATTGCCACAAAAGCATTGAGGTTGATGTACAGACCATCATTCGTGAGATTACACATTCAAATGATTATGTTATTAATCAATTGGTTACAAACAAAGATCAGTTGTGTCTTTATAGAGATTACGTGAAAAATTATATTGCCAAGGCGGATGAGGTTAAAGTCACTGCTCCACGTTCTAGCAAGAGAGATAGATTTGCATCAGTTACTGGAATGAGCGAACCGTACAACATTTCAGTCCGTGTGCCAATTAGAACAAGGACAAAAGGATGTGGAAAACATAAACGGTACAAGTCAGCTCGTGAGATAGCAATGGATAAAGTTAGGGTTTGTAGTTTCTGCAAGAAAACTGGACATAATCAACGTACATGTACATTATACATAAAGCGACTTCAAAGTAAAGAATCAAGTAGTTCAGGAATTTCATCTTCAACTCAATAGAAAAAGTTATTGTTTCTATATTTGTTTTTCATCTTAAATTTTCATATTAGTGATAATTGTAACTATTGAGAATTAGTGTTATAACATAAACAAAATTGAGTAATATTTTGTGCCAATTGATCAATTGTGTCATGATAATAATTTGTATTTTGTTTTTATGAGTTTACTAATTGTTGTGTTATATATAAGTTATTGTGTTATTTTAGTTTTTATTGTGTCATAATAACTGCTTTACATATTACTTATATCATTTGTTTTCTTAATAATATTAATTTTTTGTTTTTGTTTTCGATTTTTACATTGTGTTATAATTAATCCATTGTGTAATAATTATTAAATTATATCATAATGAATCCATTGTGTTATAATTAATCCATTGTGTTATAATTGATCAATTGTGTCATAATTAACCCATTGTGTTATATAGTGTTCATTGTGTTATATGTATTTTATGATTCATATTTTACCCAATTGTATTGATCCTACTGTAATTTGTGTCTTAGTTTTTATCAAACAAACCATACAATGATATTAATGTGTCATAATAACTGCTTTACATATTACTTATATCATTTGTTTTCTTAATAATATTAATTTTTTGTTTTCGTTTTCAATTTTTATATTGTGATTAGACAATTGTGTCATAATTAATCAATTGTGTCATAATTCATCCATTGTGTTATAATTGATCAATTGTGTTATAATTAATCCATTGTGTCATAATTAAACCATTGTGTTATATAGTGTTTATTGTGTTAGATGTATTTTATGAGTCATACTTTACCCAATTGTATGGATCCTACTATAAGTCAATCAACAAACTATTTAAACTGCTTTAAATCATGATACTATGATACCAAATAAAAACAAAGAACACAAAAGTAAAACTGTTGTCTTGTTTTCTTGATACGAGTACATACTATCTTAAAATAAGACTGCATACACATGAAAAGCCCAAGTTCAGTCTAAAATAGGTGTTCAGTGAGCCTTTTGTATATTCTTTGTTTTAAATTTTTCTGTAACTTCCTTCTCACCATAGGAGGAAGGTCCAAATACTTCTTCATGTCTTCCACCACATAAGACTTAACTTCATTGACATCATTCAACAAGATCTTTGCTGCATACTTTCTCCTTAAATCATCAAGCTGGAATTGTTGTTGTCCCTTTAAATCTTCAGGAATAAATCCACATTTCCATTCCTTTTCTTCTTCTCCTATATACGTTTCCATGTGTCTCATTAGGAATATGCCACAATCAATACCATTATGTGAAGTTCTCCATGGCATCTCAAACCGAGTTATTTTTGACTCCTTTATGTGTTTTGCATTTGGATGTGATACGTCATCAAGGTAAGATGCAAAGGCCTCTCTCTGTTAAAAAAAATAAACATTTTTGTTACATTCAATTTATGTATTGTGTCTTTTTATTAAAAGACTTGATAAGTTGATATATACATACCATTTTTTCAGGCCTAGAAAGGTATTTGGCTTCATACTCAACTGATGCACTATTGTCAATCAGAATTGACTTTGTGGTTTTTATGTTGAAGCAAATGAGATAATAATGATTTGACTGAGCCATTGGTATAAACACAAGTTCAAAGTCATTGATGCTTGTCAATTGTTCCTTCCTCAAAACCTCTAGCATATTTCTTTTGAACTCAGTTACCATTGTGCCTTCATCTTTATCAAAGGTGTCCCTATGCTGTAAATCAAACAAAACCTAAAATTAAAACACAATGACAAATAACACAATAATTATACCATACTAAGATATAACACAACTGCATATAACACAATAACAAAAATAATATACTAAGATATAACACAACTACATATAACACAATGTTATACAACACAACTTCATATACCACAACTTCATATAGCACAATAATGAAATACCAGAATATGTTATAACACAATTCTGTTATAACACATTTTGTTATTTCCTTATTGTGTTATATGCCATTGTGTTATAACTTATTCTCTTATTTTCTTATTGTGTTATGTATCATTGTGTAATGTAACATTGTGTTATAACACAATTGTATATAACACAATTACATAAATAAGTAAATCACATGAGATAAAAGACAATGCTATAAAACACAATTTCAACTTACAAATAAAAAAAATAACATAATGAGTTATAACACAAGCATATATAACACAATGAATTATAACACAATAACACAATAAGAGGATCAGTCATTGTGTTTTGTTTGTATACTTACAATCATTGGACCGGTGCAAAACAACCTATGAATTGAATCCCTTGATCTCTTCCTCTCTTCTCAGTTTAGAATATGAGCCCATGCATTTATAACATCAACATAAACTTCCAGACCAGGTTTCAAACTTTCAAACATTACCCTTGTAGACGATATAACATCTGAAATGAGAAACATCAAGTCCCTGCAAAAGAAGAAAATTATCAATCTGATAATGTAATTGATAATATTGTGTAATCTGCAAAAGAAAATCTTATAGGTTATAATGTGACTTACCAACATTCTCCACTTGCAGCAAATATATATGAAGAAAGATTATTTTCAGTACTGGTTCTTTTATCAGCCATCACAACCTGCCTTTGAATGTATGGTGAACACAAAACTCCAGGTAACACCTTTTTTCTTTGGGGTCTTTTTGGATTTTTTTACTTCACATTCCTCAGGTCGTACACTGCTAACAGGATCAACAACGCACAACATTGATTTTTTTGGTGTTTGATATTCTTGTCCTTTACTTTGTAACAATGGTAACTCACTTATTACTTTAGCAATCTGAACTTCAAGATTCTTATTTTGTTCGTCATCTTCAGTTTGCATTCCCCCAACAGTCTCTTGTTCTGCCAAAACCACCTCAACACTGTCATTTTGTTTGTCACCCATTGTGTCTTCTTGAATTGGATCTTGATCAACACTGTCATTGTGTTTGTCACCCATTGTGTCTTCTTGAATAGGTTCTTCAATATATTTTTCACACATTATGTTTTCTTGGATTGGATCTTGATCAACAATTTCATTGTGTTTTTCTTCCATTTTGTCTTCCTGCATAGGTTCTTTATTCTTTGATTCACTCATTGTGTTTTCCTTAACTGCATCTTGATTTCCTCGTCCAACAACTTCTTCTTCAACCAATGGTGTTTCTTGACTTTCCCCTAACAAATTGAAGCTTGGGCCCTCAAACAATCGATCAACTGTTTTCTTCAATGCTTTATTCTCCAATTCAATCAATGCGTTCTTCTCCATCTCAATAAATTCTTGTAATAGTGATGGGTTGACATCAAGTGGGGAGATGCTAGGAATATCGTGATTGTTTTCAGGTTCCATAACTGGTGTATAATCTTCCTCCATTTTACTGTATTTCTCAACAGATGTTTTCCATTGTATTTCTTTTTCTTTAATGAGAATACTTCCTGGATAAAGTTTATTTGATTCATCCAACAACTCCCTCACTTTGTTGGCATGTTCTTCAAACAGGATCAATGCTTTGCTAATCATCTGTGGTGTATCCTGTGATAATTTTTTATACGATTTTTAATTATAATGTGTGTAAAAAACAAATGTATACATAATATACCTCTTCTGTTTGAAATGTTGCTTCTTTTTCTACAACTGTTTCATCAATATTGATGCCAACTTCTTCTTCTTTGTCATCTAAACAATAATATATAACACAATGAGATAAAACAATATTATAAAACATATTGTTTTACAGAACAATCACATATATAACACAATGAGATAATACAATGATATTACACAATCATATATAACACAAATAGATAAAAATATTTTTATAACACAATATTTTTATATAACACAATGAGTATTTAACACATTAATATATAACACAATCAGTATTTAACACATCAATATTATAATACAACGTATTATTACACAATACCATATAACACAACCAGATATAACACAAATAGATAAAAATATTTTTATATAACACAATGAGTATTTAACACATTATTATCTAACATAATGAGTAATTAACACAGTGTTAAACACAGTAAAAATATTTTTATATAACACAATGAGTATTTAACATATAACACAATTTCATCTAATTGTGTCATATAACAGAATAACAGATAACACAATAACAAAAAAACTGGATGATACATAACACAATTACATTTAACACAATGTTACAGTACACTATGATACATAACACAATAAGAAAATAAGAGAATAAGTTATAGCACAATGGCATATAACACAATAAGGAAATAACAGAATGTGTTATAACACAAGAAGATATAACACAATATTATATAACACAATCACATACAACATACTAAGATATAATACAAGGGCATATAATTGTACCTCCTTTTGAAGATTCTTCATTTTCAGTAGTATCAGTTTGTGCAACTTGAACTTTAGGGGGTCTTTTGATTTTAATTTTAACTTTCAATCCTCCTTCGGTCTTTTTTTCCTCATGATTTGAGTCTTCATTTCCAGCTATCAATTCGAGTTTCTCCTCAAACTCTTGCAATTTTGTCAAATTTATTCCCTCAAGTTTTTTTGGTTGATTCAACCATTGGTCCTTGCAATTTTGTTTTTCATAGAAGTATAAAACCTAGGTTTATCAAAAAAAGAAACAACAATATTAATATGCACATCATGTTATTGTGTCTAATGAATAATGACATTGTGTTATATAATATTTGTGTTATATGATATTTGTGTTATATGAAATTGTGTAATAAACATTTTACCGCAAGTAAAACTAGAGGCCCGTTAAACAGCTCATCCTCGCCACCATTCCATGTCTATCTTGTTTTTCGAAGACATGTTAACACATTATCACACCAACTCAATTTCTTCACATCCATTTTTGTTGTAACTGAGGTGAGGAATCTTTGGTAGACAGTGTTGCTTTTCATTGATTCTCCCATTATAGAAAAGAACATCACCAAAAAGTTGAGCTTAAACATTCTACCAGAATCGTTTCTGGTTGTTAAGTGCTGAGCAAAATCTTTCATTGAAATCTTTTTTGGTATGTCTGTCCCAAATTGACTTCTCCATTCACTGACAACTGCATCATTAGAATTAGGTCGGAATTTCTCATGAACCATGATTTTACCATTTGGTATTCCAAATACCAAATGGATCAAATCTGGTGTTATCTTGAACTGACTGGACCCAATATTCTGAACATCTGTTTCTGGATTGTAGTTCTTTAAGAGCCAGTAACCAAAGGCAGTCGGTATTGTGTGTAACTTTAAACACAACACTTCATCAAAACCCATCTATTTAACTGCTTTCTTTTGATCTTCATTTAGTTTTTCCAAAAAATTTATCAGGTTTGCTGGTGAACACCTCATGAAAATCTTTTGACCAGTGTACTCAAAATAAGGTGATTGATTCTCCTCTAACTTTTCAATGTTTCCCTTTAACTTTTTCACCTTCACCTTTTCAGCTTGTTGACTTGTTTCTATTTTTCTTTTTGAACCTGCTTCTTTCAGTTTATCAACCTTCTTAGCTTTCAATTTCAGCTTTTGTTTTCTTTCTTTGTTTGGCTTAAGAAACTCTTTGATTGGTTTATCAGAGTCAGAATTATCTTTGTCATTTGCTGCATAAAAATGAAACAATAAAATTATTACACAATAATAATATATATGTTATACTATAATAAAAGTTGAGTATACTAACATTCATTATCAATTTCTTCATTGTCCAAAATTATTGGGTTGGACTCCTCATGGAGTGAATCTACCAAACCACTTCATTTTAATTCTTTCACTTTGCCGTTTACGTAATAGAACTATCCAAAAAAAATTTTAAGTTACCACAGTAGAATATACACAATAAGTATAACACAAATAAACACAAAACAACATTGTGTATAAATCTTGACACAATGAAACAAAACACATTGATGTTTTTACCCATTGTTTCTAAAAGTTCTAACCTAGCCCAACCATTGTGCCAAACATGAAACAGAGAGGACCACATAGATGACACAACAGAAAATAATTTTTGACACAATGATACAAAACACATTGATGTTTTTAGCCATTGCTTCTAAAAGTTCTAACCTAGCCCAACCATTGTGCAATACATGCAACAGAGAGGACCACATAGAAGACACAACATAAAATAATTTTTGACACAATGAAACAAAATACATTGATGTTTTTAGCCATTGCTTCCAAAAGTTCTAACCTAGCCCAACTATTGTGCAAAACATGCAACAGATAGGACCACATAGAAGACACAACAGAAGATAATTTTTGACACAATGAAACAAAAACATTGATGTTTTTACCCATTGTTTCTAAAACTTCTAACCTAGCCCAACCATTGTGCCAAACATGAAACAGAGAGGACCACATAGATTACACAACAGAAAATAATGTTTGAAACAATGAAACAAAACACATTGATGTTTTTACCCATTGTTTCTAAAACTTCTAACCTAGCCCAACCATTGTGCAATACATGCAACAGAGAGGACCACATAGATGACACAACAGAAAATAATTTTTGACACAATGAAACAAAACACATTGATGTTTTTACCCATTGTTTCTAAAACTTCTAACCTAGCCGAATCATTGTGCCAAACATGAAACAGATAGGACCACATAGATTACACAACAGAAAATAATGTTTGAAACAATGAAACAAAACACATTGATGTTTTTACCCATTGTTTCTAAAACTTCTAACCTAGCCCAACCATTGTGCAATACATGCAACAGAAATGACTCAGTCGACACTACGATTAGACACAATGCAATTAAAACTATTTTAAATGTACCTGGAATTGTTTCTTCATTTTGTTGTGTCTGATCGTTTTTTACGCTCTGTTCTTCAAGTTGAGAAATCGGAAGCATCTCCGTCGCCTCTCCGTCGTTCGCCATTGATGATCTTTGCGGTGATTGTTGAGTAGCAACTATTTGCAATCCTGAAGTAATCATATTCGCTGCATCTCCGTCGTTCGCCATTGTTGATTGCGGTTTTCTTCGAACAAACTGAAGAAGGTTCTGGTTTTCGAAATTGAAGAGACGAACGAAGACGCGATTGAGCAAATGACGATCCTACCCTTCCGCGTGTTTTAACTGCCTTATTAATCCGAAAAATTTGGAAATGAATATCAGCCCTTGATTTTTTGATCTAAAGGCTATTAATACCTCTCACACTTTTTATTTTAAAAACCCTATTTAGCATAACCCCACCCTAATAATATATTATTATAATAATATTATTAATATTATATTACAATAATAATTTTATATTAATATTTTATTATAATAATAATTTTAATATTTTTATTATTATTATTATTAAATTAGTATTACTGTTCGTTAAGTTTCAAAAATTATTAAATTAATATTTTAATATATTTTTATTATTATTATAATATTATTATTAATAATATATTTTAATATTACTTTTATACTAATAATATATTATAATAATAATTTTAATATTTTAATAATATTTATTATAATAATAATTTTGATATTTTTATTATTATTATTATAATAGTAATATATTTTAATATAGTTAATATTATATTATTATTATTAAATTAATATTTTAATATATTTTTATTTTTATTATAATATTATTATTATTAATATATTTTAATATTAATTTTATATTAATATTATATTATAATAATAATTTTAATATTTTTATTATTATTATGATAATATATTTTAATATTATGAATAATATATTATTATAATATTATTATTAATATTATATTACAATAATAATTTCATATTAATATTTTATTGTAATAATAGTTTTAATATTTTTATTATTATTGTAAAAATAATGTATTTTAATATTATTAATATTATATTATTATTATTAAATTAGTATTATTATTAATACTATATTATTATTATTATTATTATTAACTTAGTATTACTTTTCATTTAGTTTAAAAATGTATATATGATAATTCTTAACTACTAGACTTAGGGACGAAACTTTTAAGTTTTTCCGATTAGAAGGCTTGATTTAGTTGTATTTTGTCGGAAATTTTATAGATATTGAATCTGATCTCTTTCGGCTTCCTTCTTAAAAATCCTTTGATCGCTCGAAGTTTTTTCAAGTTTCGTCACTAATAAAACTCTTGAATTTAATACTACAATTAAACTTCGTATATAAAATTAAAGAGTAAAATTCTCTTTTTCTCCTTATGGTTTGACAGTTATAACACTTTTGTCTCAAAATCTTTAAAATGTTAGAGTAAATTGTCATTTTAGTCCCTATGGTTTGGCAATTTTTTTCATTTTAATCCAATAGTTTAAATTTTGCCATTTTGGTCATTATGGTTCCATCTTATTGCCATTTTCGTCCCCGTGGTTTGGTAATTTTTGCCATTTTCGTCGAAAATTTTAAATTTAATTGGAGTAATATGAAAATAAATTGAAATCATAATGATCAAAATGACAATAAAATGAAACCATAATGACCAAAATTGCAAAATTTAAACTATTGTACTAAAATGATAAAAGTTGTCAGACCATAGAGACTAAAATGACATTTTATTCAAAATGTTAATTATACTTTATATGGTTTGACAGCTATAATTATTTTGCTTCATGTGGTTCAACAGTTATGACCCTTTTGCTCTAAACTTTTCAAGATTCAAGACAGAAGGAGGATAATTGAGACATATTGGCAAAGTCAGAGATTATAATAAAGACCGATTGACAAAATCAGAGAGTACAATAGACATTTTAAAAATGTAAAGCGAAAGGGTTATAATTGTCATGTTTCGAAAGAAAAAAAAAAGTTAACGAAGAAAAAATTTTAGTGCGAACCCATGTGGGCCATGTGGCATGTGATGAGAATGTCAGAATGTGTACGAAATGTCTTAATAAAAAAAACCATGGGCCGGCCCACACCCAAAATACGACCGTTTCAAAATCATGTCTCGTTGTCTTTACTTCCAAGTTCCAACGTTTCTTTCATTTCAAAATTTAAAGCTTTCGCCCCCCCAATTTCATTTCATCAACATAATATCATCTCTTCACCATCAACTTCACTTCTTCAAACAAACCCTAATTTCTCTTTCCAAGATTTATAATCTTCAAATTCTCTGTGATCCCACAGCAATGGCGCTCAGATCTCTCGATAACACCTTGCCAATATCCCCTGAACGCCCCAAAAAAACGATCAAAGTTATGAATTCGATCCCCGTTTCAAAACCTAAACAGCCTGCAGATCCGAAAGTTAATAATGAAAACAGAGTCCCTTTGGATCCTGTTGGGACTCCTGCTGTTGATTCCATTGATTACATCTCCTCTGAAGATCTCAAACCCATTTCTGATCCGGATGTTAAGTTCAAGGTAAATACGATCGTAATTTGTGATTGTTCGATTCTTTTTTTTTTTTTTTTTTAATTTTATGTATTTATATTATACTCGTCTGAGATCAAGAATCCTATTTGTGATTTCTTGATTTATGAAGTACCCACTTGGGATTTTTTATGTGAAAACCGATTTTTCAAACTGAAAACCTAAAACCCATTTCTGATCTTGATGTTAAGTTCCCAATAAAAATAAGTTCTCAATCCTGTTCTTCATCAAGAACCCCCTATTTGTGATATCTTGATTTATGAAGTACCCACTTGGGATTTTACTAATTTTTTTATGTGGAAATCGATTGATCAAACTGAAAACCTAAAACCCATTTCTGATCTTGATGTTAAGTTCCCAGTAAAAATAAGTTCCCAATTCTGTTCTTCATCAAGAACCCTATTTGGGTTTTTTTTGCGAATAGAGGCTCTTGTGTGATTTCATCATTATCCATTTGGGAACTTTGTGTATTTTGATTCATGTTTTTCTGATTTTCGGGAACTCAGAGTCTAATGGAAGGGCTGGAGTCAAAGGACTGGCTAAAGATTTGTGATTCGTTGAACGATGTAAGGCGGCTGGCGTTGTACCACTCTGAGTTCTTGCTTCCAGTCTTGTATGTAAAAAAAACAATTTGTTCATGTATGAAGGTTTTCACTTTTCAGGAGTATGTAATTCATTAATAGATGTGGGTTATAACTTACAGGGAAAAGGTTGTGATGGTTTTAGTGAAATCAATGAAGAATCCAAGAAGTGCTTTATGCAAGACTTCAATCTTGGCTGCTTCTGATCTTTTCAAATCTTTTGGTGATAAGTTGCTTGAGTCCTCTACTTCTGATGGTGCTCTTGACCAAATGGTATGATTTTTTAGTTTTTCGGTTTGAATTATTCTAACTCGACCCATGTGTCAAAGACGTCAACCCCTACCCGCCACACATCAAAAACTGTGTAACTCAAACACAACTCGTTTAACACATTTATCTAAACGAGTCATCAAACAGGTTGAAGGATTGTAATCAAGTTGTGTAAGCTGTTAAAGCGGGTTAGTGAGTTGCAATAAATGAATTAGACTAGTTGACAGGGTTAAATTGAATACCAAAATCTGATTTCTTTCCTTTCTTGTAAAAAATTAACCTCCATCCCCGACAGATGCTACAATTGCTACTGAAAGCTTCACAAGATAAAAAGTTTGTGTGTGAGGAAGCAGAGAGAACACTTGACACAATGGTTGTGTCAACAACACCAATTCCTTTGCTTCAAAAGCTCAAAGTATACGTCAGCCATGGAAACATGAGGGTTAGGGCCAAAGCTGCTGTTTCAATCTCTCGTTGTGTCACAAAAATGGTATCAAAAAATCGCCCTCTTTTGGCCTATTACTTGTATTCTCAAATTACCAAATTAAACTCAACCCTCTTATGTGATATATCTTTCAGGAGATGGGAGAGATGAGAGATTACGGGCTCGTTTCTTTGCTACAAACATCAGCTGAGTTGTTGAAAGATAGGCTCCCAGAAGCAAGAGAGGCTGCTAGAGGTATGGTGTTGTCGGTTTACAAGGCGGTTATGGAGGATGATGACAATGAACAAGAAGAGAAATGGCAAAACTTTTGCCAGGTGAATTTGTCAGCCATTGATGCGTTGACTATGGTCAAACTTCTTGCATCTCAGTAGAAAGTTTTTGTATGTGTAGAGAGACCATCATGCTGATGAAGATGGTCTTTTGCCTTGGTTTTTTAAGTGCATGTAAGAGTGGTTTGCTCTTTAAGAAAATTGGTGTTGATGTGTTTCAATAAGAAAGAAACGTTCATTAAACTAACATGTTTAATTCATTAGTGAACATGTAGCACAAAATCTTCAAAACATAATAAAACAGTCTATAAAAGTGGTGTGAGGTAAAATCCATGCAAAAGTAAGATTAGGTGGAATTTAGGAGCACAAAATTATTGTTAAAAAAAAAACAAAATGGATTGTAAACATAAATCATTAAAAATTTAAAATTTAAAATAGTCAAATTTTCAAGTAGTAAATTTTTAACCATGGAATGAAATTGCTTTCGTTTGCTCAATCCATTATTTAAAACCCCCAAACCAACAAATCTCTCATAATTTATTCTGCTGTATAACAATATCACCTGTAAGCGAAAAAATCATTAGAAATTATGGAAACATGTCTGTTAAACTTCCCCTTGATTCAACCATTCAAATCAAAACAGAACAAGTTAGAGGTTACTCGGCTACACCAAGACAATGAGCAAAGCTTTTATATTTTGGTTCCCATCCTATCTCCTCACGTGTCCTTAGGTTGTTCAGTTTCTTACCTAAAACACCATCTGTGCCTGTGCAGTTATAATATTTAAAAGAACTAATCATTATATTTTTTGTTAATTGCATATTGCATTACTGTATTAGGCTATATTTTACAAGTTTATGACCCATGGACCCTCATACAGGCTTCCCTACTGAGGATTCCATCTCCATTAAAATACATTTAGATAATTCTAAGCACTTTAAATGGTATCTGAGCAATATTAATTCCTCGACAAATTGTGTGATAACTGAATGAGAAAATGTGTGTGTGTGCGTATATTTATGAAAACTGAGAATGTGATTGATCAAAATATTTGATGGGATATGCAAGTGAGAAATCGATATATTTCTGTTATCAGTTTATCCTTGTTAAAAACGAATCTTGAGTTGTGCTAACGTACCTGTAAACCCGATGAATGTGTTATCAAATTTCCCACTCCTAGCAACCAAGTCCATCACTTCTTGTCTGAAATCAAACATCTGGTTAATATAATTCCATAAGAGTTGTCAATTTTGACGTTTACTTATAATGGGTCGATGTGGGTTGTGTTTTTATCTCAAACGGGTCAAATAAAATTTTGCTAAAAGAGAAAGATTGCAAGTCTCCCTAAACTAATTTATCATCCACACACAGTCCTAAGTTGTTTAATTCTAAAACTTGGAGTATCATTGTTTATTATATTCCAGCATTAACTATTTATTAAAGAATCTGAAACTGGACAAAAAATTCATTTGAGGTTTAACCGTCAGCCAGACAAAACCAGTCCTTCTCGACCTGTAAAAGAAAGGTTGTTTCAACTTGAACCCATTTACCCATACTGATCAGAACAAACCTCGATACAGGATGATTATCGCATCCTAAAAATAGCCGACCACGCAGTTTCTTTTTCAAAATTGCAACTGAGAGGGAGGCAGCATCCTGCATCAAATAATATGCATGTACAATAAGATCACAAAACAAAAGAAAAAAACTTAAACCAATTCAAGTAAAAAGGTGAGATCACCTCATAATGGATGAGATTAACAATGTGAAGAGGATTAGCTTCAATGGTTCCTTGTTTTAAGTAATAGAGATGCATTCCTCTATCTAGTTTGTGCTAAATGAATTAAAGATTAAATGATAAAAAATTTTATACGTGTTCTGGAAATACAAAAAATGTGCTGAAATTTAAATGGCACAAAAGGATATGTAAAGTCCCGCCAACCTCAAAACACAACCGCTGGCTTCCAGAACTTTCTGTTCTGCTTTTAGAATAATATCAGTCCTGGGACTCTTCCCAATTGGTACAACAGGACTGTCCTGTTTGTCCATCAAGAAAAAAGCAATTTAAATCAAGATCATATAACCAAAATTATTTATATAAACTACAAAACATATATAATAATAATAATAATAATGATAATAATAATAATAATTTATGTCAGATGATGCAACACCTCGTAGCAGTCTCCGTTGTCATATCGATCATATGGCGCTGAGCTTGAAGTAAACAGGAAAGAACCTTCACCATTCCAGAGTGATGCAGCATCCCTGCTTGTTAAAAAAATATAGGAAAATTCGTTAAACATGTTTATGCCTTTAATGTATTTCATGTTCATGTGTTTGCTATATGATATTATGACTAATGATATTACAGCATCACATATGTTGCCACTCATCTTGCCATCATTTTGCTTAAACTAGTAGCTCTCTCTCTCCATATGTCTGTGTTTTGCTTTATTATGTATCTTTCTATTTGTTTGTTTGTAGTTGAGCTGGGGGTCGCTTTTGGAAGCAGCCTCACTTTCTCCAATAATAGAGGTAAGGTGTGCTGATATCTCACCCTCCTCATAACTTACAAATAGAAATGCTATTAATGGGATTTACCGGGTGTGATTTTATGTAAAGTTGAATTTATAAATGTCAAGTTTAGGAGTAATTATAAAAATAAGAGTTCATTAAGAAAGAAAAACCGCATAACTAAAAAAAGCATAGACATGGGCTATACCGCTATATAATAGCATAGTTGTCGAAGGTGCAAAGGGTGAGCCTCGGGCCTAAGCACAAGGCATTTAAATAGTCCTTTTTTAAGTGAGGTGCATAGTATAGATGATATTATTTTTTAGGGATTTAGATATGTCTTAGGCTTGTTTTGTGTTAGATTAGGTTCATGCCAGGCTTGTTTAGAGGTGATGTAATTGTTTCATTCCTGTTTAGACAATTTTGAGCTGGAGCTTAGCCTGAAAATGGGACTTTTGAAGCGAGGCGACAAGGCTGCACTAGGTTGCACCCAAGGGCCTAGACGTACACCTTGTGGGCTCTGAACAACACATAGTTTAATTAATCAATTATGAATTTTCGAGAAAGCTTTTATACCCGACATCACTAACATAGTCTGAGCTTCTAGAAGGTGGTGCGCAGAAAATCACATAAGGGAATTTGCGGTCCCGTATAACTCCCTTTAAAGTTGGGTTAATTCCCATTTTAATAAGCTCATCGTGGTGGTCAGCAGTAATTGTCTCCCCTGTAATTTGGCATCCAGGGTGTTCCTGCCAGCAGAA
This sequence comes from Mikania micrantha, assembly GCA_009363875.1. NCBI lineage: Eukaryota > Viridiplantae > Streptophyta > Magnoliopsida > Asterales > Asteraceae > Mikania > Mikania micrantha. The sequence goes on along the minus strand of SZYD01002228.1, from coordinate 55,936 downwards.
TGGTAGCATGAGTTAGTTTTTAAAATCTATAATAAAACTATAAAGTCACCTAAACTAAGCAAAATAGACACCAAGATGGACAAACAATTCAACAATATAATCCAGTAACAAATGTGAATTAAAGATTTATAACAGATAGTGTAGCAACAATTTACAACTTTTTTCATCTCACCTTTCGCCAGTTTTCTGCAACTAAGCGACCAAGAACACCTGGACCAACAATCAGTAGATCTTTTGCTCCCACATTGGTAGAATATGAACCATCTACTTCTTGATTTGCAGCGCCTTCAGTATCATGAAGTTTGTACAGGGATGAAAGATGAGTGAACAGCATCAAAAAGTACAATCAATAAGCACATCAAAGACATAATATATTGATATAAAACAGACTTAAAAAGACAGATCACGCGGCTATTCTTCTTGAAGATTTAGCTTTATCATTATCTTAGATATTTATGCCAACAGTGGAATATAATCCAAAATTTAAGCTAACTATTCTCAAATTTCCGGCTCCAAAATCCAAAACAGTACACTCAACCAAAATTTGAGGTTTTCACAACAATAAGCCAGATCATGATAATTCATATATCCCTCTCAAAATGCATTAAAAGTTTGTGCAATATGGTAATCAGCAAGTATTCTAAGGCTTTTATCAGTGTATTAGACTAATCATCATCATCGTACTCAGTAAGCTTATCCCACCATTAGCAAAGCTAAGGTAGGATCTGAGGAGGGTAAGATATAGACAGCCTTACCTCTACCCGTAGGAATAGAGAGGTTGCTTCCAATAAGACCCCCGGCTCATGATGCCTATTAACTAACTAACCCAACCTTTTAACGTTATTTTTACAAAAATTAAGTAAAATAACATTAAAATTGGTGCAATTTTCCTTTTACAAGGGTTGACACATATATACGTTATATGAGCGCAACGCACACGGGGTCGGGGGCTTTGTATTAGACTAACTGACCCCAAAAACTAATGCAATTCTATCAATGATCCACTGATCATGGAAACCAATTCTTTCAAACAATTGTTTTACGCACATGATCCTCACTCTAAAAATGGATCACATTGCAAACAAATTACGTATCAATTTCACAACGATATAACCGATCATCAATTAACAAGCAAAAGATGCATAAAGCAATTCAATCAAATTCTCTACCAACGATAAATCCAGTAAACATTGGAGAATTAGGTCTCAAACAGATCATAAGTATGGAGTTATCGACGTACCGGTGGAGGAGGAAGCGTAAACTTTGAGAGTGGATGAGGCCATCGAAGAAGAAGAAGACGATGATGATGATAAGATGTGTTTGGATGCGAAATTAGGGTTTGTGAAGAAGGAGATTGAAGGTTTGAAAATGGTGGTGCGTGTAAAGTGAATAGGTCCGGTGAAGGTGGCCGGAGATATAGAAACCGGTGATCCCATTTGTTGGTGTTGGATAGGATATGGGTGAGGTTGACTACACCCTTTCTTTGACGTTGGCAACAACCGGATTTTTCGGTTACCGTTATCCCCTTTCACTGTATGAGTCACCAATCTCACTGTTATTTTTTGCTCTACTTAATTTACATGTATTAGAGGTGGCCAAGAGACCAAGACCCGGAACCGACTATCTGAACTTGAACCGGAACCGGTCGTACATTAACCGGTGGGTATGAGCGGTTCCGGGTTTTCAGATAAATTGGAACCGGAACCAGTTCCACCCTTAAACTGGCAAAAATCGGTTTTTGGCTTTGTTGACCGGAACCAGTTCCAAAAAAAACCTGGTTTGGCCACCTCTAACATGTATTATCGTTGATACGTAATCGATTCTGGTATAAGATAAAGAAAATCTTATATCTATTGGTAGAAATAGACATGTCGACACTTACCTTATATGGGATGAAACTAGGGTTTGGAGCCACCCACAAAAATTAGGGTCTCATTTTATTAAAAAAAAAAACTATATATGTATAATTAGGCTATTTTTTTAATTTAAAACAATAAAAGAAGGTCTTTATCCTTTTATCATTTTTTCACTTTTGCTCTAATTTGTTACTTTGTCTTGAAAAGATGTTTAAAAAAACAAAAAAAAAGTATAAGAAAATGGCAGAAAAGTTGTCGTGTTTGGTGGGCAGATTAAGTTTTAGAAAATCAAATGTCGTGGTTAGTTTAATTAAGTGTTGCCTCTTGTCTTGAAAAAATCAAGTGTTAGAGTTGGTTTAATTAAGTGTTGCCTCATGTTCTCATAAATAAGTGTTGCCTTATTTGGATAGTAGGGTGAGCATGATGGTTATGATCATATCCATAACCAAAAGCGATACTTTTGTTGATTCTAAATATATGTCCATCATAACCAATTGATCGATTAACCATTAATCGGTTTACCACAAGTTATGGTTTGGTTTATGTTAAATTCAGTTAATCATTAAATTGTTGAAAAAATAAGAACTTATAATCTTGATGAACATACAAACATTAATGAATCTCTAAAAATTTTGACCTAAAAAGTCAAATATTGACGAACATACAAATATTAATGAACTTTCAAATACTAAAAGTCAAATAAACGAACCAACAGCATTTTTGAACCAAGTCAATAGATTGATATCAATAGCTCCCCAAGTTTTAAGTTTGTTTGGGGGCTCTAAAATCGTTGAACCGTCCTTGAGAATAGATAAACTATTTTCAATAAGACATATGACTCATAATACCTGATTAAATCATTCATTCAATGTTTTTAACGTTATTTTCATAAAAATGAAGTAAAATAACATTAAAATCAAAATTAGTACAATTTTACTTTTGCTTATCAAGAACCGGCACATCATATATTATATGCGTGCACCGTAGATGGGACCAGTCTACTTTACTGTCTATAATCTAAAACTATTTAAATAGAAATAAAATGCGAAACCTCCTCATTAATGTAATAAATGTTTCGATTTCTTTTAAGAGTTTTAAGTATTTTTCGACATGATTAAAGATTAAACATTTCTTAGACGATCAAACATCTTCCCCTCATCATGCTCCTCTCTCTCTCTCGTGGATTGTTTGTTCAAGTCAACTTTTAATCTACAAATTGGTGTCATTCTAGATTATTTTAAAAGCACTTACGTCAGGTTTTCAAACTTATCTACATTTCTAAAAGAGTAAAATGTTAAAATAGTCCATGTGTTTATATGAAATTTGTTTGTTTAGGCCTTAGGCAATTTTTATTATCATTTTAGTCTCTTAAGTTGTAAAAAATTATCAATTTGATCCCTTAGTTTGTATAAAATTGCCAATTTGGTACTTTTAGTTGTAAAAAATGTCAATCAAGTCCTTGTATATATGTAAGTGGTTGCTTGAAGGAAAAGGATAAGAGTACTATTTAATTAAAATAGAAATACATATAAGAGGCTTTTAGAAAATGAGGGTAAATTTATAAAACAACAATTTTATTTAAATTATAGGATTAGAGATGTAAGACCTACAATGAATGCTCTTGCAACAACAATTATCTAAGAACTTTAAGCAACTTTGAATATAACAATGTGTTTTGAATTTGTGACGAATTGTTTGCGAAGATACAAACCTTGAAAGTACTCTCGTTAACAATTCAATCAAACTCAACTGATTAAGTGGCTATATTAGAAACAAGGGGGTCTTAGAGGAAGTGCGGGATGTGCGACCGCACAGGGCCCAATTTTTTAGGGGGTCCTAAATTTTTAAAAAAATTGCATATTATATATATATATATATATATATATATATTTTACTTTATTTTACAACAAACACATATATTTCTTCAATTTTTAATTACATTTAAAATATTTGAAGCAAGTCGATTGTTTTTCAAATGCATCAATTGCATATACAATTTTGTTGACAATTCTGGTAACTGTAGCATCTGCAAAAGAAATTTTTCAAAATTGAAGATGTTGAACTTATACTTACGATCGATAATGTCTCAAGAAAGATTTAATGGATTGACAATGATACTATTGAGAATGAGATAATAGACAATGTGGATTATGAAAATTTAATCAACAAGTTTGCATCAAAAAATGCTAGAAGAACGTCACGTTTTATTTAGTTATTTGAAACATTAAAATGCATCATTTTGCTAAAACAATATTGTTTATATTGTTTTTACTGTTGTTTTAATTATCGTCAATTTGTGTGTGCGCACGCGCACACTAGGGCCCATTTTTAACATTCGCGCATGGCACCTAATTTCTTAGAGACGACCCTGATTAGAAAGTCAATCCCTAAACCAAAAGTGTGGCGTAACAACACACAACAAAACTAATAGACATGCCGAGGTGAGGGAGATTGTCGATTGAAGAGGATCGGCCGGTCTGTGAGGGAGATCGGCGAACAGTCGGCCAATTAGGGTAAAACCGTGACTTGTGATACCATGTAAACGGGATCAAAATTGGTTGCCCTCTCTATTCCAATATTTTCACATATATGTGATTGCAATGACCTATTCTATTTACAGATAATATCTCATTTATAATACATAACAATCTTATACAAAATAATATCTATTTATATATATCGGTACGTCTATTAAAAACTACCGAGACCGATTCGAACCAAATACTCTCTTAAGTCTAGCTATCCAAATCTTTGTAGTAACAATATTATTTCTTGACTTAAATTGTAATTTCACTAACAGACACAACATTTTTATTCTATCATTTACTATCACATGACTCTTATATATAAAGAAACCCTTTAAATTCTGGCTGCTAAGTAACTAATTTAACTAATTTATTGTTTTATCATGTCATTTCATGATACTCTGTCACATGATTGTAAGTTTAAATAGTTGTACTTGATAATCAATCTTTGACATTTGACCAAAAGTCAAAATTATAATGAGTTACATATCATTAAAATTATACATTTTCTTTCCTGTGCCAAACATGATGATTACAATTTGGCATCAGTTGATTGTCACATGAGGCTAGTTATATTTCTAGAATTTGACCTCATGCTGTACTCTGCAACCAGCTGAGAGAAAGAAGATGATTTATCTTCAAGCAATGTTGTTGGAGAATCATATTCTTCAATAAGACCTGCATATAACCAGTTAAGTTTATATGCACAAAAGATGCTGCATAGCAGAATGACCAGTTTAGTTCACACGAACCGTTGTTTAAAACCAAAACCATGTCGCTTTTGACCACAGAGGTGATTCGATGTGCTATTGCTACGACGGTAGAGTCTGAAAAGTGTTGTCTAAGCGTTTTCTGGATCATGTTATCGGTTGCTGTATCAACCGATGCAGTGGCTTCATCAAGAACCAGAATCTTGGTTTTCTTGAGTAGCACACGCCCAAGACAGATCAGTTGTCGTTGGCCCATACTCCAGTTGTCTCCGTTTTCGGTAACTATATCAGTTTTGCATACATGGGTTCTCAAAAGTTTGGATCTTTTTTACAAAATTGCCAAAAATAATAAAAAAATAATAAAAAAAAGTTGTGTTAAAGAGGTGGAGCAATCAAGAATGAAGAACCTGTGGCATCAAGCTTGCCTTCTTTATTTCTAACCTCATCTCCAATTTGGCATTTATCAAGAGCCTGAAATGACAAACTAAATGTTTATAGTAACATACATATGATCATATTAGTTGGATGCATTGTAGTTGTGCCTCCCAACGCCCCATTTGCGATGCACGCATATAAAGTATATATGTGTGGACCCTCAAGGAGTAAAAGTAAAATTGCACTAATTTTAACGTTATTTTATTATTTGTGAAAATAACGTTAAAATCATTGGGATGATCAACTTCGAACTATAACTTTGAGCCGGGGACTCTTTTGGAGCAGCCTCTCTATCCCAATTGGGATAGGGGTAAGGTTTGTATCTATGTTTCCCCCCAGACCCTACTGAAAAGCGGGAATATATTTGGTAAGGTTGTTGTTGTTGTATGTGTGGACCCTCAAGGAGTAAAAGTAAAATTGCACTAATTTTAACCTTATTTTACTTATTTTGTGAAAATAACGTTAAATGCATTGAGATGATTAACTTCAAACAATAATTTTGAGCCGAGGACTCTTTTGAAGTAGACTCTCTATCCCAACTGGGATTGGGGTAAGGTTTGTGTCCATCCTCCCCCAGACCCTACTGAAAAGCAGGAATATTCTGGGTAAGTTTGTTTGTTTGTTTGTTTGTAGTTGTACCTCCCAAATCTGATCATCTGTGTAATCCTCAAGTGGATCCATGTTGCTTCTAACAGTTCCATTGAACATAGTGGGATCTTGAGGAATTATGCTTAATCTAGATCTTAAATCATGAAGTCCAATTGATGAAATATTGATCCCATCTATTAAAATCTCGCCACAAGTAGGTTCAACGATACGAAAGAGTGTTTGTATAAGAGTAGATTTACCACTTCCAGTTCTCCCTACAATTCCAGTCTTTGTGCCTCCATGGAAAGTGCATGTTATACCTCTCAACACAAATGGCATGTGTAAAGCATATCGAACCTATTCACACAAAGTTTAAATATGAAAAAAAGAATTATGACACGTGACAACATAATGTACTTATTTAATAAAGACATAGTTACCTGCAAATGGTGAATATCAACTTTTCCGCGCGATGGCCACAAGTGATCAGGTCTATTTGAGTCTATAACAAGAGGAGGCTCACTCGGGATAGAACTGTATTGAAATATTCTTTCAACCGAGATAAACTGTATTTCTAGTCTGCAAAGTTTTTGTATAGCCCAAGCTTGTAGCATGTTCAAATTTAGTCCATAAGTTACTGCTAAGCCCGCGGTACCTACAACGAGTTGGAGGTGATGGGTTAATTATAGTTGAAAATGTAATCTTGGTTGTGAGTGGTAAAAGTTACTTGGGTCAATTGTTCCTTCAGGAACTGAGACTAAAAAGATCAGAAGGAAGGCGAAAAGAAAAGAGGACAGCATATCCAAACGTAACCCGAGCCAAGCCAATGCAGCAGCAACATGAAACTTTGGTCTGGAATAGTTATCAATCAGTTTGAAACATGTTTCTTGGAATCTTTGTTTCTGATCAAAGCTTCTAATAGTTGTTGATCCAGATATTGTTTCAGAAAAATGCTGAATGATGGGTGCTTTGCATACTCCAACCAATCGTGCCAGTTCTCGTGCTGAAGGTAGGTAATATTGCTTCACATACAATAAATTCATGTATTATAGAGATCAGAGTACACACACGATTTGGCCGACAATACTCCCAACTGAGGAAATGTTTATCGACACTCCCAACTTTCAACACATTTTCCTTTGGCACTCATAACAGGTGCCATGCCATCAAAAATTTAGTATAATGAAGTGCCAATGAAAAATGTGTTGAAAGTTAGGAGTGTCAATAAACGTTTCCTCAGTTGGGAGTATTGCCGGCCAAGAGGTCAAAGTTGAGAGTATTTAAATCCAATAACCCTTTTTTTAAAGATTGGGTTAAACAGTTACCTGTAACCAGATGCAAATTCCAACCACAGGTAAGAAAACAAGGAACACAGGCCAAGCACCTAGTGACATAACTAAAATAATGCCTAAGAGTTGTATGACCACATAGGCAAATGGGCCAATGAGATATGGTATTGTCAAGTCCACTTCAGTTTGGTCTGTAGATACCTGCAAAAAGATTCTTAAAACCAAGTTGCATAATCATAAAACATGAAAGAACAATGTGTTCACTTACTCTGCTTAAAATTCGACCCGATGGGTTGGCATCAAAGAAAGACATCGGTGCACGAAAGATACAAAAATGCATTTTGTAGAAAAGCTGGTTAGCTGTTTCATAGCCAGCTTTCATAAGTAACAATGATCTTGCTAGTATACAAAAAGAGCACCCAATTCCAAAAGCCGCATAAACCATGATGAATTCAAAGCCACTAACGCGCGCTTCATTACCCTCAGACGTAGATGATGCCCAAGCGAGCCAGTAGTTGCTAGATATTTGAGTCGACTCAAACATGACTTGTGCTAATAATACCAAAGGAGTAAGTACCCCTTTATATGCAGTTGTTAGGTACTTCCAATAGACTGATGAGGCCACTTTACCTCTCTCTCTTTCTTCTTCTTCCACAAGCTGCCTTTTCTTCACCTCCATTTGAAGTAAATTACCATTTTGACCCTCGTCTTGGATACGATTTTCGAAAGTGCCATGGTTGCCTTGGTTCTCACTCACATAATCGATTTCTAATAGAGCTTCTTTGTGTGCACCAACCAGTTCTAAAAAGTCACTTTTTAGCTTGATAATATCATCATATTTTCCAACTTGTGCAATTCTTCCATCCTTCAAAACCTGGTGGAATGCATATATTATGAAAATGTTTTGTGTGCATATTGATTGATAAAGAATACTTCAAAATTTTACCAGGATTAGATCTGCAACTGGTAAAAAATCCACCTGATGAGTGACATAAATCACTGTTTTTGATTCCAGGAAATTCATCATACCTTCCTGTCAATAATTTACTTTTTAGTTTCCAAAAATCAAAGATTGAACAATACTGAAACATATCAATTGTATTAAGATATCATGGAACATATTTGCAACACTGATAGCATGAAAATTTATGAATTTATAAGTGATCAACTCACCTTGAAAAGATGGTTTCCTGTAATAGCATCAACTGCACTGAATGGATCATCAAACAGATAGATATCAGCATCTTGATACAGCGCGCGTGCAATCTGTATTCTCTGTTTCTGACCACCACTCAAATTGATCCCTCTTTCCCCTATAACTGTCTGATCACCAAAAGAAAGAACTTCAAGGTCTTTCTTCAAATCACATGCTTCTAGAACCTTCTCGTAACATTCTTTGTCCATCGCCTTACCAAACAAGATGTTCTGTTCAACCGTTCCGCTTTGTATCCATGGTGATTGACCAACATAAGCCTTTGTGCCAGAGAGTTTAACTGTTCCTGATAATTTAGGCACTTCTCCTAGCATACATGACAGTAAGCTTGATTTCCCTGAGCCAACAGGGCCACAAACAGCAACCTTCATGTTATCAAAAACTGTTAAATTTATATCAGTCACTGTTGGATTACAAGATGCCACTTCCCATGAAAAATTTCCATCAACAATCTCAACTGATGTGTTAGAACAACCTCTAGGGACTATTTCTACCAGATCAGAATCTAATTCAGGTAGACTAAGAAACGATGCAACACGATCAAGTGAAACTTTAGTCTGTACGATCATAGATACTGTATCCGGAAGATTAAACACAGATTCTTGGAGATTCTTGAATGTTGCAAGTGCAGACAGTACCTTCCCTGAGTCAAGTGGGCTGCCAACAAGCATACAGGTAGCAAACGTGGCTATAGCCACGAACGTCGGTGCAACCCAGAATGCACAACAGATAACAGCCATAGTAAATAGAAAATCATACAACCAACGTGCCTCGTCGCTCCTGATATCATCAATTCTAGACAAGAACTTCATCTCCCATCCATAAAGCTTGAGAATCCTCATATTCTTCAAGATTTCAGAAGTCGTTTTCATCCTTTTATCTTTGCATTGCATCAACTTTTCTTGAAATTTTTCCTGTAAACTCCCTAATGGGATGTTGGAAATCATGACAACAACTGTTGCAACCAAAGTAGCTAATGAAGAAATCCCAATGTTTTTATACAATATTGCTAGTGCTAGACCAACTTGAACAATGATCAGCCAAGTGCTGTGCATATACTTGCTAAAATCACTGATTCTATCAGCATCAACAGCCATGAAATTGATAATCTCACCATTGGACTGTCCCTGTTTTGACTGAGATGAAAGGGTCAACCCTTTGTGATAGATCATTGCAACAAGAGCAGCTCTGACCTTGATTCCAGCCTGTTGAAGCTTAAAATCGCAGTGTCGTTGTGCCAAGCACTCGACGATCTTAGCAACGAAGAACGCAGAAACTAGAAGGAAGCCTGCATTCAAATCTTGAGGTCCATTTAGATATTTAACAAATGTGTCTATGAGAAATGGCCCAACATATGAAGCTAAAGTGGACAACAAAGAAAGGAGACCTGTAGTTACAATGTCTTTCCATGCTGATAACATCACAGCCTTAGCCAGACTAAAACTATTCATTTTGCAACTTTTAGTCTTAACTAATTCTAGTTTATTTCTTAACACCGAAAGGGATCTTTTCGCGTTATTTAAACTGTCAAGTTGTGGAACATCATCAAGATCTAATCTTTTGTTATATCCTACAGAAATCAATGGTTGAATCCAATAGAACGTAAGACGACTAAAGATATTGCCAGTTGCTGAAGGGGTTATAGTTTGATTCCTTTCGTCGTCATGTTTGGAGTCTATACGGTCACTCACGACACTAGACCTGCCATCCAACAATGGTTCATAAACAACATGGCTCATGGTATCACCTTCATTCTTAACCGAAAACCCGACATAACACAGGAATAAACCAATAACAGAAGATGAAGCATCTAACACCAACAACTGAACTGCTAAACTATGAATCTGTTTATAGAAAACATAGTCTACCACCAAGCATGAACAAAAGATTAAGAAAGAACAAAACCACCAAACCCTTAAAGCAAATGGATACTTTGATTCTTTTGAGTTAGACATATGGTTGTGTAAGTAACCTGAAATAATCAACCAAACAAGGGTTCTAAAACTGGTATCCGAAAGGCTAACAATGGTTTCTTTGGTCCAACCATTTCTGTACCAATAAACAAGGTTCAAGAAACACATAACAAGGTTAAGAACCACAAGGACCACACAAGATAACATGGTCTGTCTGTAAAACAAGACCTGATTGTTGGAAATCTGTTTAGGACCTTCTAAGCCTTTGGTGTTGACTCTTTTGCAGACCCAAATGATGAATACAAGAATCAAGAAACCAAGGTTTGTTAAAGCAGAAAACCCATGAAAGAGCAAAAAGTTATCAGTTTCTTCCATCTTTTAGTTCCTAAAGTGACTGATTTTGGTGGGTAATATTGGGTTTCTTCATTGACTAAATACTTGGTGAGTTGTGTGTGTGTGTGAGTGTGTGACATTGACACCTGTTCATATATCATACGTTTAACAAATATCCACAATGATTGATTTTTGTGGTCAAAAATGGTGGATCATTCCCATCTCCTTTGTCTTTTTCTTTATATTTCCATGATGATTGGCTTATTTTTTTTGAACGGCTAAATTTTGGATCACTAGAGTATCATCGTGCCACCCGATCATATCCACCATTAATTCATCAGTTCCATAGAAAACTCAATACTTTGATAAAATCTCTTGTAGCTAGGATTCGAACCCAGACCATTGGTTCTTGAGCCTTAACCTACTACCAAGATACCACTAAACTATAATACATTTGATGATGATTGGCTTATTCTAATGCCCATTATTATTCAGGGTTACCAAATTCCACTGAGCATACATCGATGTGTTTAAATAAATAAACGGTGTGATTTGCAGATAGTGAGTTTAGATTTACAAGTAAATTATAATGTGTTTATAATTGATGTAAGAAAAACGAAAGGCTAAACAGTAAAAATATTTTGGAAAAGTGCAGATTATCAATAAATTAATATTTGTATTAACTTATATAAAGGATTATTGATTATTATTAAACTATGATAATTAAATTAACTTATTGATAGCAACAATGCTATATAATTAATAACTAGTTTAATTCTCAAGCGCGTTAAGGCATGTTAATTCATGTGAAATTTGGATGCTCAAAACATAAAACATAAAACCTTCAAAAGTTAAGTTTTGTTGCTTATTTAAATTGAGAGTAATATATTATATATAAATGGACAGCAGTGGAATCAACCACCCCGACATGAATTCTCGGCCGTTCAAAATCACTGGGATTAAATCCCGGCCCTTCAAAATAGGCGGTTAAGTCACTTACATGGCGGTTTCATGCAGTTTTCCGATGGTTTGGGCGGTTTTTCGGTGACCCTGCGGATTGTTCACACCTGTCCAACGTAATCTTCACAGTTTCCGCTCGGTTAGCTTAAATCTTCTCGTCTCCTCCATCGCCGCCAAGATGCCGCCACCATCACACCATGTGTTCCGGTCTATTCCCACCCACTGCCACCGCCACTACATCACACCACACTGCACCAACAACAACACATTCACATTAGCCTCCTATGGCGACGATAGCCATGGCTGACCACGGGTTAAATAGTGGTTTCATTGTGTAAGGTATGGTTGTGGTGGGATTTCATCGTAAGGGGAGGGTGGTGGAAGACCGCCACCGCACCGCACCAACACGCTCACATCGGCCTCATACGAAGACGATAACCATGGCTGACCACGGGTCAAATAAAGGTTTCATTGTTAAAGGTTTGGTTGTGGTGGGATTTCATCGTTGGGAGAGGCTGGTGGAAGATGTCGCGGCAATGCTTAACACGACCGTCGTGTCGTGGTAGTTAAGCCGTAGCAACTATCGCCACTCTTTGCGACTTTGTTGAGGTTGTGGCAGTAGCTAGTGGTTCCAGTTGGTGTCTCCTCGTCGCGGTGGTTTTCCGGTGGCATAGACACACACAGAGAGTGTATGTGAAGTTTTCCGATGACTGACACAGAGTGTGTGTGCATATTTCTTTATTTTGAGTAAAATTATATGTTGTATTTGATAAACGTTTCAAATCCGTAATGATGGTGTGTCAATCTCAGCCATAAGGTTGTTATGTGTGTTTAGTTAAAAAAAATCATATTTTTAGTTGTTCATCACTTTAGTTAAAAAAAAATACACCCTTTTGATAGTACTGTCTTTTTATAACAAAAAAAAAAAAATTATAGTTACCATATCTTATAATTGATGTTTTAATTTACATATAAGTAGGTTAAAATCTCGTGTATTTTACGATTTGAAAAAAAATAATATGTTATAATAAACTCATTTTTACATTTGTTAAATAAAATACAATATAATTTTTTAATATATAAAGTCATCAAAATATGTTCAAAATATTTGATGTAGAAATAAATAATGTTTTTAATTGTTAAAAATAAGTTACTTTTTAGTATATCAATATAATATATTTTTATCATTCAAGTCATCAAATCATATTAAAAGTTTTAAAATTTTTAAAAACAATTATAAAAAAACAATAACTATCATTATTGTTAATAATGTTTTTAATTGTTAATAATTACTTACTTTTTAGTATATCAATATAATATATTTTTATCATTAAAGTCATCAAATCATATTAAAAGTTTACAAATTTTTAAAAACAATTATAAAAAACAATAACTATCATTGTTGCTTTATTCGTAAATATTTTAAGAAATGTAATTTGAATTTGATTATGCCATGGTACCCGGCCACCGGACGAGTATAAAACTAGTTTGTCTGGTTTTAATCATTTCATGTTCAAAACATATAACCTTTCAAAGTAACTTTGGTGGCTAAATTAATAAGACAAGTGCATTTAATATTCCTTTTCATGCTTTTTAATATATATAATAATTTCCAACATTCTCGTGGTCGGTTGACTATCAATTAAGAATAAATTGGTCATATGTTAGTTTAATTGGTACGTCAATACTTAATAATCTTTATACTAATAAATAAAAATAAAATGTGATGTATGACACTGTTTTAGGTTATCATTACAATCATTTTCTCTCTCTCTCTCTCTCATATTAAGTAACACACTAAGTTATTAATCTACTTATATCAATATAAAAAAGATATGTTTAAGCATGTTACTTTCAACATGTGACCTATATTAATTATCTATTACTAATACTAGGCTAATACCCGTATATTATACGGGTTGAACAAAAAATATTAAATAGTTAATGATAAATATTTTTAAACCATGAAATATTTTTTTATATAAAGTATGATACAAATTAACTATAAGCTAATACTTAATATATTAAAAATAATAAATTTATTTTTAAAATTTTTTAAGTTTTCAATTTAATATTTTTTTTTAAAAAAATCCGTTTCGAAAAAAATTCATTTTTTTTACAAAAACATAGGCTAGTGCTATTATTACATGAACTAAACTAAAAATATTACATATTTCTTAATGAAATTTCAGAATTTTAAACACAATTTTTTAAGATAAAGATGATTGAAAATACGTTTAAGTAAATAACTTAAGTAGTAAAAGAGTATCATTTTTCAACTTTCGTGTTTTAAAGAGTTGTCTTTTTTCACCATTTCGTTCTCAAGCTATTTTTGTAAAATTGTCATTTTATTATAAATTTCTAATTGCTTAAACACTTCGGTTTGTAATTATTTTTATTTTCTACTATTAGAAAAATATATTTTATGGTAATTTAGTTTTTTTAAGTGTGGTTTTTATTAATTTTTTTTAATATAAAAGAAGCATAAATAATATAATTAGTATAAAATTTGTTGTTTAATATGTAAGATATATATTAATATGAGAGAAAAACAGAAAAGTAACGTTAGTTGATACTTTAGAAATGTGACGTGTGTCTAATTTATATTTATTTGTTAATTAAAAATTGAAAACTTTCATATATAGGTATATTAAATAAAAATTAATTGACAAATAAGAAACTCTGTAAATAAATTCCCAAAAATTAGCAATTTGAAAAAGTTAGCAAAAATAACATCTAATTTTATTCTAAAATTACATTGAAAAAATGCCAAATTTGCAACATTAGTTAAATTATACCCGATACTAATAATTAATATTTTTGTTGATAATGATAAAAAAAATAATAATTAAAATAATAATAATAATAATAATTAATTAATTTTAGTATTAATACTATGAGCCTTGGGGATATTTTTAATTTTAATTGAGATGGTAATGATGAAAATTTGAATACCGTGTATTTAAATGTAATTTTAGTACCATTTTAATTTAAAATTGTTAAAGATGAAATGGATAGTAATATTAATTTTTAAGGGTATAACACATATTATTATTATTTTAATTATTGTGATTAAAAGTTTTAAAGAAAAAATTCAAAAAAATTGAGTGATTGTTTAGTTTGTATTTAAAAAATAAATAAAATGTTTTAAAAGGTTGCCATATTAGCTATTACCAAAAATAAATATTTAAATATTGTATTATATATATATTTTTAAAAAATGCCATGTGGCATATAGAAGGCTAGCTAAGTGCCATGTGGCATCCAAAGTTAGTCCTTTATTATATATAAAATATTATAAAGTTTGTGACTACATGAATCCAATTATTATATATTCAAAAACCGAGTTGTCTATTTATGTAGTTTTTATAAATAAAATAACTAAAAATTAATTTTATTTGGTGTTTAAATAAAATATGTTATGTTTAATTTTGTACATACTCAATACACCGTTATAACATGCATTAAGCCTTCTCAAGACCTTTCGACATTTCATATAAGTCAAAATATTGAAAAATCTCTTTTTTTTCTTGTTATAGTTTTGATTTTCACAACGGTTAGTTCATTTAAGGAAGAAACACAAATACTAACTAAACTTTGGGCACTCCTTGAGCTTGTCATTGTGATTTTTCAAGAAATCTTCTAAATATTAAAGACGAGAGAGCGTTTTCAGACGTTTTTTAGTGTTAAAGACGCAGAGAAGTTATATGATCAAAACGAAACACTTCCACCTGTTTATATGATCTAACGGTGGCAAATGATCCAAAATTTGGGTTAAACGACCATATGACAATTTAAAACCACCGGTTTTTAATAACCACCGCTAATCGTTCATCCAATGGCTAGTTTTCGGTTCACAACTACCAAGCACCAATTTTTAAAAATAATCGGTTAACTGGTGTAAGAACCGATTTATAATAAACCGGTTTCTCACCTTTTTGGCCTAGAAGTCCATAAACCGGTTCATACAAGTTACCAATTAAAAACCGACAGTTTCTTACAAATCAAAAACCGACCCTAAAAACCGGTTTGAAAACAACTTAAGATTTTCACTCTTTTTAGGATTTTTGTATGCATCCAAGTTGTCTTTTAAAAAAAAAAAACTCACGGAGATTCTTGACCAAAAAGTATGCCCATTTCTTGTAATCCAAACAAGACAAAACATAACTCCTCGGACCTCGCAAACACCACAAACTCCCAAATTCAAAACCCTAAATCACTGCACGACATACACTTCATTCCAAAATTCAATCTTTTCATCTTCTTCGATTAGATTCTCTTGCAATTAGCAGTCACCATGGACACAAATCCACCAGAAGATGCACCATTACCACCTCTGCAGATTCATCTTTCCAGTTCATCACCAGGTTATTCTGTACCCATTAGAGCTCCTGTTACAGTTGATTCAGATTCTGAGTTCGGTTTATTCATTAACGGTCAGATTTACTCAAGAACCAGTAGCTTTAATAGCAGTAGTAGCATTGATATTAGTAGCTATGGTGATGAACATACTAGTGTTTTTGAAGAAGAACATGATGCTTTTGTTGCATACCCAGACGATGAAATCGTGATTGAGAGCTCTCATGTTGAAGAATCTTGCTTTAAAAGGCATTTTGAGAGATACCCAGATGCAAATCATGTGAAAGAAAGTTGTAGTTATAGTGAAGCCACCATTTTTAGACCTTTTGTGAAAATATCATGTGAAGAAAGTAGTGATGCTGCTGATTTTGGTACCAAATTGCGCATGCCAATCGCACCGTTAACTCGAGACAGTGTTAGTGTTAGTGATAGTGACAGTAATTCTTTAGATGGTTGCAGGTCTGATGGTGTTGTGCAGAAGGTAACAATGGCCCCTAAAGTTAGAAGCTTTGATGGTGATGAAGGGGATGAAGATGATGCCGATCATGTAGTTGATGAGTTGCAGGATGAGGCTGTGTTTTCAGGTTATGACATTTATTCTGTAGATGGTTGCCGGTCTGATGGTTCTGGATGTATTCCGGCTGATGGGGTTGTGCAGAAAGTTACCATGGCTCCTAAAGTTAGAAGCTTTAATGGCGATGAAGGGGATGATGACGATGATGATATAACAGGAATTGAAAATCTGAATTATGATTCAACCGAGTTAACTGGGAATGAGGATGTGAAGCTTTCTGAGTCGGATGTATTGAGCTTTGATCTGGAAAGAATTGACTCACAGACTGTCTTCAGCTCGAACAATGAAACTGAAACAAGTAATGGTGATGAAGCAGATGATGTGTTGCAAGTCGAGTGTGTGTTTTCTGATGTTGATATAACTGGAATTGAAAATTTGAATTCTGTTTCAACCGAATCAACTGAAAATGAGGGTTGCAAAGTTGAACGTTTGAACGAGGCTGTGAAGCTTTCTGAGTCGGATACATCAAGCTTTAATCTGGAAAGAATCGATGCACAAACCGTCTTGACTTCAAACAATGAGACTGAAACTGATACTATTTATGTGCAACTTTCGGAATCAGATGAAGCGAGCTTTAATTCAGAAAGATTCGATGCACAATTTATTTCAAATTCAGAAAGTGAGATTGAAAATTCGAATTCTGTTTCAACTGAACTGATTGAAAATGATTTGGAAAGAATTGATGTGAAACTATCAGAATCAAATGAACCGAGCTTTGATTCAGAAGTACCCGAAGCACAGATTGTTCCAAATTCAAACAGTGAGATCAAAATCAAAACCTTGAATGAAACCAAACAAGAATTTGTAAGCAAAAATGAAGAAATGCTAACAAAAATGCAACGGGTCAGGGCAAAGTTTTTGAGGCTAGCTCTCAACAAACAGTTGACTACAAATGTCAACGGTGAAGGCGGTAACTACAACTTTGACTTTAGTTTGACCGTTTTAGCTATCGGAAAGACGGGTGTAGGCAAAAGTGCAACTATAAACTCCATTTTCGGCGAAAAGAAAGCAATCACACATGCATTTGACCCTGGTACAACTACCATACAACAAATCACTGGTGATGTAGATGGAATCCAGCTTAGATTGATCGACACGCCGGGCCTGAAACGTTCGTCCTCTGACCGATCATATAACCTAAAGATTCTAAAGTCAATAAAAAGATTCACACGAAAATACACCCCAAATGTTGTGCTCTATGTTGATAGATTAGACACACAAGACACAAATGATTCACATCTTTTAACATTGATCACAAGCTCACTTGGGTCTTCGCTGTGGCATAGTTGCATCATTGCTCTAACTCATGCAAGTTGCGAGTCTTGTGACCCCCTCACCGAGCCATCAAAGGGGTTCATGGTCCAAAGATGTCGGTCTATACAAGAACAAATTGTTAGATGTGGAGGCAATACGCAACCAATGGCTAACCCCGTGTGGCTTGTTGACAACTGCATGAGTTATGAACATGAGATTATGGATCTGGGTTGCGGGTTAAAGGGTTTAGCTTGTTTAGATCAAGCAAATGAAGATGATGGGTGTGATCAAGGTTCAACATTTGAGCATGTGAATGAGCCACAAGAGGTTAATAACCTTAGCATGGAACGTGACAAAGGTTATTTTATGGAGGATGCTTATCGGGTCAAGCTTGTTGGTTATAATCACTGGACTATAGGATGTCGATTGTTTATTTAGGGGAACATGTCTTTCGGGTCATAACGTGCACAAGACAGGTTGTATGCTTTTTTTATCTTTAGTGACAGAAATGATTATATATATTTTTTTAACGGCAAAGATTATCTCCTTTTAAACTACTCCACATTAGTTACACCATTGCATGGTTTAGAACCCATGACCTCCCATTCTAAGAGGTAAAGCTTCTATCAAATGGGCTAGTCCCACGTTGGTGACAGAAATGATTATATGATTGTTACAACTTTGTAGTGTAGAACTGTAGATGGGTGTGTGTTGGCCGTTAAAAAGAATAAATGTTATGGGTTGGGCCAACCCGATCCAACCGTAATAGTGATGATGTCAAAAGGCTACGAAGAAGAGACTTAAAGAAATGAGTATAAGAGAGAAATTACAAAAGAAAACTAATCAAGAGATGTTTTTTTTATATAAGCGTGTGAACCCATTTGCGTGGTAAACTTTCAGATCCCTCCATACCTGACTAACCGAAAGGAACATGAAAGCACGGTAACAAACAATCGGGTCTGTCGTGAGAGATGTATTTTGGTTATAATAAGAATAAGTTCAATAAATATATTAAAAATTTTCCATGATAAAACCTAGGGTTGGGTTATTTACGCACCCAACTTTTTTATTTTAATTCCACGCCGATATTATATTCCTGTATAGGCCTATACGGGCCTCCTATGACGTTCACTGATTCGACAATGATTGGTCTCATGTAGGACCCAAATGAGGTGTATAGGAGTTCAATCATTTGTACTAAAAAATTCTGACAAATAATGATTGTCTCTCTATACGCCTCATATGTGAGGCGAATAGGGAATGTGAGATAAATATGAGAATAATGTAGACTCTAAAGTCTAAAACCTACCATATCTTCCGATTATTTTTATGTTTCTTCGTTTGCAAATTGCATGAAAGTACAACATATATAATTTTACAAAAGGTTTTATGGTTTTATAACACGAAATATGTTATTTATGCTTGTTTCATAAAATGAAAAAAAAAAAAGTAAATTGTTGGGATCTGAGTTTAAAATAATTTTTTTTAGTTATACATATAAACGTGAAACATGCTTAGTAGATATTTATGGATTTAATTTTCCTATGTTTGATTTTACCGGATTTATATTGCCTTTGAATTATGTGTTTGTGTTTGTCCTTGATTTTGCCTATGGATTTATGGTAATTATAAAAACTCAAATATGTTGACCAATGTAACTAAATTAGCGATTAAAAATGATAAAATAGTAAAAACTGATTCAAATTTAAGAACAAACTTACCCAGTATATTCTTACTATTTAGTAGGGTATGGGGGGAGAATGGACACAAACCTTACTCATATCCTAGTTGGGATAGAGATGTTGCTCCGAAGTGATTCAAATTTAAGACATTTGTTAAAAACATTTAAATGTTTATCATAGTGTCACCCATTCAAAAATAGTTGGTTTTTGATAATTTAGATGCAATTAGTTGTGTGTGGGAGTTGAGGTTAGGGTTGTTCACAATACTCGAGGCTCGCTCGAAAAAGACTCGGCCCGAAAAGAGCTCGTTAAAAACGAGCCGAGCCGGAGCCAAGGTTGTTTATGCTCGAGCTCGACTCGTTGGCTCGGCTCGATTTTTAAGACATTTGTTAAAAACATTTAAATGTTTATCATAGTGTCACCCATTCAAAAATAGTTGGTTTTTGATAATTTAGATGCAATTAGTTGTGTATGGGAGTTGAGGTTAGGGTTGTTCACAATACTCAAGGCTCGCTCGAAAAAGGCTCGGCCCGAAAAGAGCTCGTTAAAAACGAGCCGAGCCGGAGCCAAGGTTGTTTCTGCTCGAGCTCGACTCGTTGGCTCGGCTCGATTTTTAATATATATATATATATATATATATATATATATATATATAGGATTAAGTTCAAGTAAAAAGGGTGAGATTGGTGAGAAGTGTGAGAAGGATTGTGGATTTGACAAGTGACATTACTCTAATTTTATAAAAAGGGTATTTTGGTCATTGTGTTTAATGTTTCAAGTTATTGTGTTTAATGCTTCATGTCATTGTGTTTAATATTTTTATTATTTTGTTTTATTTTTTATATCATATTGTGTTAATTTTTTATTGTTTTTAATGCATTAAATAAATTGTTCTTATTTATTTTTTATGTAAAAGTACATAATTGCGTTATTTTACCATTATGTTTATAAAACTTATAATTTTAAAAAACATAAATTGTTTTTATTTTTGAAAAATACATTTTCGTCATTGTATATATATTTATGTTATTGTGTAATATATTCATCGTTATGTTTTATCGTCAGAACATTGTGTAATATAATCATCATTGTGTGTTATGTTCAGGTCATTGTGTAATATATTCATCATTGTTTTTTATCTTCAGATGATTGTGTAATATAGCATCATTGTGTCTTACGTTCAGGTCATTGTGTAATAGTCATTATTTTGTTTAACGTTAAGGTCATTGTGTAATCTACGCGTCATTGTGTTTTACGTTCAGGTCATTGTGTAATATACACATTGTTGTATTAAATGAATTTCTTTTGTTTTATCATTATGATTTACATATAAAAAGTACGTGATTTTGTTGTTTCACCAATATTATTTTAAAGCTCGTGAATTTATAAAAAAATAGTTAGACACTACGACGACAAAAGGAAACACTCACAAACAAAAAGACACAATAATAGACAATTAGACACAATGACGCATTACAAATATAAAAGGTAGAGGAAAACGTTTTTTTATATAACAATATTATACTCTTTTTAAAGATAAAAAAATGCTCGTTTTTTTTGTGTAATTTTTTTAAAAAAAATAATATTGTATGTAAAAGTTATGACCGTTTAAAAAAATGGGGGGAATATGATAAAAAGTCAACAAAAGTGTCTATGACTAAAATACCATTTCACTAACTTTTTTAATACAACTTTGATCTCAACCATTAAATTATATATCTAATGGCTTGCAATATTTCTCACACTTATCACCAATCTAAGGGTGAGAAGGATTGTGAAGTTGACAAGTGACATTTCTCTAATTTTATAAAAAGGATATTTTGGTCATTATGTTTAAAGCTTAAAATCATTGTGTTTAATGCTTCAGGTCATTGTGTTTAATTTTTTATTATTTTTTATATCATATTTTGGTATTTTGTTATTGTTTTTATGCATTAAATAAATTGTTCTTATTTAATTTTTATGTTTTATGTATTAAAAGTACATAATTGTATTATTTCATCATTATGTTTTTAAAACTCATAATTTTTAAAAAAATAAATTGTCTTTATTTTTTGAAAAATACGTTCTGGTCATTGTGTTTTATGTTTAGGTCATTGTGTAATATATTCATCATTGTGTTTTATCTTCAGAACATTGTGTAATATACTCATCATTGTTTCTTACATTCATGTAATTGTGTCTTACATTCAGGTCATTGTGTAATATATTCATCATTGTGTTTTATCTTCATAACATTATGTAATATACTCATCATTGTGTCTTACGTTTAGATCATTGTGTAATATATTCATCATTGTATTTTATCTTTAGATTGTGTAATATACGCATCATTGTGTTTTACGTTCAGGTCATTGTGTAATATACTCATTATTTTGTTTTACGATCAGGTCATTGTGTAATATACGCATCATTATGTTTTACGTTCAGGTCATTGTGTAATATACTTATTATTATGTTTTACGTTCAAGTCATTGTGTTATGTTTTTGGCAATTTGATTATATCTTATCATTGTTTTTTATGTACTAGATGAATTTGTTGTTTTATCATTATGATATATATATAAAAAGTACGTGATTGCGTGGTTTCGCATTATTATTTTTAAAGCTCGTCATTTTATAAAAAAATAGTAAGAAACAATGACGAACAAAAAGAAACAATCACAAACAAAAAGACACAATAACAGATAAAAAGACACAATAACGCATTACAAATATCAAAGATGAAGGAAAACATAATTTTTTTTTATTTTTTATATAACAATAATATACTCGTTTTAAAGATAAAAAAATGCTCGTTTTTTTGGTGTAGTTTTTTTAAAAAAACAACATCGTATATAAAAGTTATGCCCGTTTAAAAAAATGGGGGGGACATGATAAAAAGTCAACAAAAGTGTCTATGACTAAAATACCTTCCACTAACTTTTTTAATACAATTTTGATCTTAACCATCAAATTGTAGATCTAAGACCTATAATCCTTCTCACACTTCTCACCAATTTAACATTTTTTACCATAACCTCACCATATATATATATATATATATATATATATATATTACACACATACATACATATATATTAAATTATATGCACACACACATATATATTATATTACACACATACATATATATTTATATATATTCAATCTTTAATACACATATTTATATAAATATACATATTATGTATAACATATATGTATACATATATATACATGTGTAGTGTATATATATATATATATTATTTTATATATAATTATATATATATATATATATATCTATATGTATATATACATATATATTGGATTATATATATAACAGATTATATATATATATTATATTTTATGTATTAGATTATATATATATATATATATATATATATATATATATATAAAGTGGAGGAAAAAAACAAAAAAAACAAGCTGGCTCGTGGGTCGAGGTTTTTTAGGAGCTCGAGCTCGAATTTTTGGCTCGAAAGAAATTTCAGCTCGGATCGGCTCGATTGCAGCCCGAGATGAGGTGTGTCAATAATAAGTGATGTAAGTTATGGTGATATTATTAGATGTTTATTTTTTTGAACAAATGTATGACTTGTAACAAGTTTATAAATAATATTGGAGTAATGCGACTTACAAAAGAATTTTACAAAGGATTGAAAGCTAACATTTAAATTAACTTTTTTAGGCTTGAAAGAATATTGTGATAATAAAATGGCTTTTCTTTGAGATGAATATTTCAAATCTTATTAGGGGAACAAATTGTTCTATAAATTTATAAATAATATTAAATATGAGTGTGAGTTTGCTATTATCATAAAAAACTTATTTCTATATTTTATTTTTTTATAAATTTGTCATTTTTTTTAAAACATCAATCAGTATACGTTTCTTCTAAATTAAATTGTGTTTATAATTACAAGTAATTGGAAAAAAGTAAATATTTGCTATTTTATTTGCTCAAAATAAGCAAACAAAGGTATAGAATAATAATATCTCATTTATAAAGTAGGGGGTAAGAGTATAAGATGATCTCAAATCTATTTTAGAAGACAAAAAGGCAACTCCCAAAGAGTAGTAGTTGCTTAAAGCTAGGTACATAAATGAACTGAACAAACACGAATAAAATGCATGTTTATGTTCGTTCATTTAAATTTAACCGAATACGAATACGAACACATTAATGAACATGTATTTTGTGTTCGTGTTCATTTGATTTAGAAAATAAATATGTTCGTGTTCATCTGTGTACATTCATTAATAAATTAAACGAATTGTTAATGAACACAAACGAACTAAAATAAACGAACAAACATAAACGAACAAACATAAAGGAACTTTTTTTAACACTATTTAACAATCATGAACGAACATGAACACTATTGAACGAACACAATTGAACAAGTATAAACGAACACAAACGACAAGTCTTTTAAATGTAAATATATGTCATTCGTAAATTAGGCAGTTAACCGAACAAAAATTAACATTACATAGTTAACGAACATTAACGAACACAAATGAACGAACATAACCGAACCATTCATGAACATAAATAAAACGAACAGTATGCGTGTTCATGCTCATTCATTTAATTAAATGAACACAAGTTTTATGTTCGTGTTCGTTCATTTATTAAATAAACGAACATAAACGAACTTCTTGCCTAATAGTTCATGAACTGTTATGTTCGTTTACAGACCTACTTAAAACAAACCACTTTTTGACATTTTATATATTTAAGGGGGTGTTTTGTAAATATCACAAACTTTAAGGACATAAATTGTACCAATTGGAAAACAACGAGGTTGCTTTGTTAATTTCTCCAAATAAACAACATATGTCATCTACGGGAGGTAGAGATTGGTTTCCAGGCGCAGAGAATCGATCATCTCTGCCATCACTCTTCACTTATCCAAACAAAACCTTTATTTTTGTATTCAACAATGGAAGCTCACAAGCTTCTGAAATGAACGATAACAGGACGACTCAGTTGTAGCATCCAATCCCACTACTAAAAGAATCAACCCATCTGCAATGGCGATGCAAACATCTCACACCGTAAGTACTATACATATATGTTCACGTTTGCGTTCATAGTTTCATGGTTTACTTATCCTAAATTGATGAATCTTGATGAATCCTCATATGGGTTTAGAATAATTTTGTGAAATTGAGTTGCACGCCAGGTGTTTGATTAAATGTCTGGGTGAAGAGTGCTGCAATTTTAACACTTTAGGGAAAATCAAGTGTAAGAATTATTACTTGGGGTTTGTAAGGAGATTCTGACTTGTTCTTGGTGACTAATTGTTGTTTATAGACTCTTAGGATAACCCTTTTGTGTTATTGTTTTAACATTTTGATATCTCTGTATGCATGCTTTCTATCACAATAATGGAAAGTGTATTTCTTGTTGAAACCTCAAACGGGTTGAGGAAATTTTGTTAATTTAGTGGCGGATTTAGAAATTATTTGTGAGGGGGCAAACATAGTTCAGATCAAAACAAAGTCAACTTAAAATAGGTCAGGTAAAAACATAATAACATGAAAAACTCAACAAGCTTGTTTTGAACCGCAAATTAGTCTAAACCCCAAGTTAAAATGGGCCGGATAAAAACAACTTATAACATATGAATCAATGGGTAGAATTTTTTGCTTGCGTTAGTGGGTCTCAAGTTGAAGATATTTTAGCTGGGATTTGTAAGAAGAATTTGACTTTTTCTTGATGACAAATGTTGTTTATAGACTCTCAGGAAAACTTTTTTTATGATTTTTTTTAACATCTTGATATCTTTGTATGCATGTTTTTGATCTGGAATATTTCTTTGTAGGTTCATTGAAGTTTGTTTAAATTGTTGAAATTTGTGTTTCTTATGTCTTCTTGACATGTTCATAGTATTTCATCAATCTTCCTTCAATTCTGTTCAGGTTCTGTCATTGAGAAGTTGCTCACCGTTTAGAAAATCATATTCTTTTAGCATCATTGATTTCCAAAGATGCTCAGCCATTGAACTCTCATCCCTCTTCCGTTTTACAAATTGCTATATTTATCCTAGTAGTGCCTTTTGCACACAGTCAAAGCGTAGGTCTCGTGGACCTGTGATGGCTGCCAAGAAAGAATCTAAAGGTACGTATATGGTTACAACTTTATTTGAGCTTGTAATTATTATAACCTGACAAATTCTTTTTGAGTTGTCTAATCATTTTACCTTTAACTGATTGATGTATTCCATTGTTTAGGAACAAAGCAAGGAGATGGAAAGTACAAACATACCGTTGACCTTCCTAAGACAACTTTTGGAATGAGAGCAAACTCTGCAGTAAGGGAACCTGAAATCCAGAAACTATGGGATGAAAATCAGGTTTTTAAGAAAGTTGCTGACAAGAATAATGGGGTTAGTTTTAAGGCTTATTTGATTTTGTCTTTTATGCAACATGGTTCCTTATATTACTTGTACTTTTAATAGGGAAGTTTTATTCTTCATGATGGTCCTCCATATGCTAATGGTGATTTACACATGGGCCATGCATTAAACAAAATTTTAAAGGATATTATCAACCGATATAAGGTATATCTGCAGCCTTCGCTTTCTGCTGTGATATTTGAGACCCGATGACAAAAGGATCCACTTTATTTTATTCATATAGTGCATATGGAATATGGTGAATGTGTATCTACTCTTTTATTAAATTTTTACTTTAATGGCAGCTTCTTGAAAATTGTAAAGTTCATTACATTCCTGGTTGGGATTGCCATGGTCTGCCAATTGAGTTGAAAGGCAAGTAATAATTTGTGGCTGTTCAATTAGTTGAAAGTTTTTTTTTTAGATTCTAGCTTTAATCATGGGTAATTTTCTGTTAAATTATCTTAGTATTGCAGTCATTGGATCAAGATGCCCGAAAGGGGCTAACACCATTAAAATTGAGGGCAAAAGCAGCCAAATTTGCCAAAGCAACTGTAAAGGCACAGATGGCATCATTCAAGGTTTGTTAAACAACTACATGAATATATTGTTTCCATGTTCCGGTTACATTTAGACAACTAAAATGTTTATTTCTTCTGGTAATGATGCTATTTTTCTGTTATTATTATTAGATATTTTTAGAACATTAAGTGTATGTATTGTCTGTTTACAGAGATTTGGAGTATGGGCTGACTGGGATCATCCCTATCTGACTCTTGATCCAGAATATGAGGCTGCTCAGGTAATTAACCCAACTTAGTAGTTAGTACCACCTTTAGTTTATTTTATTCGTCTTATTATTATCATTTTTATTATTATATTCTGTTGGATTTTTAGATTGAAGTGTTTGGGCAAATGGTTTTTAAAGGGTATATATATCGAGGGAGAAAGCCAGTTCACTGGAGTCCTTCATCCCGCACTGCTCTTGCTGAGGCTGAGTTAGAGGTAAGTTAAACAACAGCCTCTTGTTTGGTTTGACATTCACTTTTTTTTTTATCAAATAATAAATATAATCTTTAATTTAATCAAAGATTTTAACTTTTTTCATATGAATGTTAAAGCTTCTTCGTCTTTAGAAATACTCACTCTGTTTGGGTGTTTATATGCAGTATCCTGAAGGCCATGTTTCCAAGAGCATGTATGCAATTTTCAAATTATTAAAAATTCCAAATAAAAGTGGATTACTAGATGAATTTCTCCCCAAATTGTCCCTTGCAATTTGGACCACCACTCCGTGGACTATTCCTGCAAATGCTGGTATGGGTTTATGTGTGTAAGTTAAAAAGTAATCTACGACTCTACGTTGATTCACATTTTTATCTTTTATTTTTTTCCTCAGCTGTTGCAGTGAACTCGAAGCTCCAATATGCGATTGTTGAAGTGCAGCCAATTTCACGAAATGTAACTTCATCTTCTGAAGACAAAAGCAGGAGATCTGGTAATGTTTTGAAAGGAAATCAGACGTCATTTTTTATTGTTGCAGTGGATCTTGTGCCAACACTTGAAGCCAAATGGAATGTGAAGCTTGTTGTTAGAACAACAGTTTTCGGTTCAGATCTTGAAAATTGCAGGTACTTAATGCTTGAATTAACTGGATTACTTTATATCAAATTACTCATTAACCTCTTTGTATGTATATATATAGATATGCACACCCAATAAATGGCCAAGAATGTCCTGTTGTGATTGGTGGAGATTATATTACAACAGAGTCAGGAACCGGGCTTGTTCACACGGCACCAGGTCACGGGCAGGATGATTATTTAACGGGCTTAAAGTATGATTTGCCTATAATATCCCCAGTAGATGATGAAGGAAAGTTTACTGAAGAAGCTGGTATCTTTAATGGGCTTGATGTATTAAGTGATGGCAATGCTGCTGTAATTGATCACTTAGATGAACGGTTATCAATTGTCATGGTAGAGCCTTACAGTAAGTCATCATTCATTCACAAAATCCAAACAAAAATTAACTGTTCCCTTTGTAATGGTTTATTTTGAATTCTAATTTGAATTTGAATTTTCTTAAAACTGTAGAGCACAAGTATCCTTATGATTGGCGAACAAAAAAGCCTACCATTTTTAGGGCTACAGCTCAATGGTTTGCATCTGTGGAAGGATTCAGAGAGGCTGCTATGGATGCGATAAACGAAGTTACATGGACTCCATCACAGGTACAAGTATATTACTGGCACAATAATATTTCTCTTTATCTCTGAAACTCTTTTATTCTTGGATTAATTGATTGAAGTTCACATGTTTCTTTTCATCTTTTATCAATGTGTCTACATGTTGCTCTTACAATTGGCTTGAAGAAGCATAAAATATATGTTCTTATTAGTCGTCAGCTTCATATTATACATCCATCCTATGCAAATAGATTAACATATCTCACACTATTCTTGAACAATTTGCTTGGTAGAAACTAAAACCATTGATAAGTTTTACAGGAATTTCTGGTAGCCTCATACTTCAATTTTGTCTTTTTTTATTATCCAGATGTTTATAATAATTTTATAACAGTTTCATAATTTTGGAAATCTGCCTCTATCAACCATGCGTTCTTTCATTCATTACGAGAAGTTAAATTACTTGTTCTTTCATATTTTTCTCTAGTAAACGTATAAATGATGTTAATACTAATAATAATAATTATTATTTCTATTTTTTTTATTCAGGCAGAAAACAGAATTTCTGCAATGACTTCCAGCCGTTCGGATTGGTGTATATCTCGTCAGAGGACATGGGGTGTCCCAATTCCAGTCTTTTATCATTCAGAGACAAAGGAACCTCTGCTAAATGAAGAAACCATTGATCATATCAAGTGTAACTAAAAAAAAAAATCTATTATATATTTTTAATTGAACGTATATTAATAAAACTTACCTTTCAGTTATCATTTTTGGCAGCAATCATTGTTCAAAAGGGCAGTGATGCATGGTGGTACATGCCAGTAGAAGATTTGCTTCCTGAAAAGTATCGTGACAAGGCATCAGACTATGTGAAAGGAACTGATACAATGGATGTTTGGTTTGATTCAGGTATATTATTTGGTGGTTAAACATCAACAATTCTTGTATCATTTACAATGTTACATGCAATCAATACTAAAGAACCTATAATTGCAGGTTCTTCATGGGCTGCTGTTTTGGAGAACAGAAATGGCCTCAGTTTTCCTGCAGATTTGTATGTTGAAGGTACAGATCAGCATCGTGGTTGGTTCCAAAGTTCTTTATTGACCAGTGTTGCAACAAAAGGTATATTGACCATTTACACATTCTTAATACTACAATATTTCATTTGTTATTACTATTATTGGTATTTGTTCTTATTTTGATGATATCACAGGAAAAGCTCCATATTCTGGAGTTATAACCCATGGATTTGTGCTTGATGAGAAGGGTTTTAAAATGAGTAAATCTTTGGGCAATGTCGTTGATCCACGAACTATAATTGAAGGAGGGAAGAATCAGGAGGTTCGTGGTTGTTTTGTTTTCATTAATCGACAATTATAATAATCTTTATTGTTGCATTCTTTTTTTTCCTTGTTTAAATTTTTTCAGGAAGCACCTTCCTATGGAGCAGATGTACTTAGACTCTGGGTCTCAAGTGTAGATTATACAGGAGATGTTCTGATTGGTCCTCAAGTTCTCAGACAAATGTCTGATATTTATAGAAAACTGAGAGGAACTTTACGGTTTCTTTTGGGAAATCTTCATGATTGGAAAGTATGTTTGAATATTCCTCTAATATGCTTTTGATCTAAATAAAGTTTATGCATTATATTATCTTACATAGGATTTTATTTTGCAGGCTGAAAATGCTATTGCATATGATGAACTTCCTGAGATCGACCAGCATGCTCTGTTTCAGCTAGAAAGTGTTGTGAAAAACATTAAAGAAAGCTATGAAAGCTATCAGTTTTTCAAAATATTCCAGGTAAAAAGTTACCCTTTGTTGATAAATTTTTATTTTTCATTTTTTATAGAATTATGGTAGATATTTATTCGTTTCAGATCATTCAACGATTTGCTATAGTTGATCTCTCAAATTTCTATTTTGATGTTGCCAAAGATCGCCTTTATGTTGGGTAATTTTTTTTATAATTCTGCGAGTTTGATTTGGTTTATGTTCACATGAATAGACTTCAATTTTTTATTTTTGTTTGCAGGGGGGCTTCAAGTTTTACAAGGAGAAGTTGTCAAACAGTGCTTGCAGTTCATCTATTGTCAATAGTGAGAGTAATTGCTCCAATACTACCTCATTTGGCTGAAGACGTGTGGCAAAATCTCCCTTTTGAATACAATATTGATGACACTAACATAGCAAAATTTGTTTTCGAGTCAAAATGGCCTGCGGTAAATGAAAGGTGGCTTGCTTTTCCTGAGGAAGAAATTGATTTTTGGGCAAAAATACTCGAGGTGAATTCAATAATATACCTTTATTTTTGAACATCTTTATTAATTATTTTGGTTAAACAATTTTTGACTAATTTTATGAACTTGGTAGTTGAGAACTGAGGTGAATAAAGCTTTGGAGATTGCTCGTACCGGCAAACTCATTGGTTCCAGTCTCGAGGCGAAGGTGTACCTCCATAGCTCTGATGATAAGCTTGCTACAAGATTAAGGAATATGTGTAAAGCTAAATTTGATGCTGACTCACTATCTCGCATATTCATAACATCTCAGGTATTTTTATTCATTATGAGTCGGGGTTTAGGATGAAATAGGTAACCTTTTTTGTAGTGGCAAAAACAGGTGGAATGATGTTGATTTGACCCACAAATACTTTTCTATCATTTTCTTTGTAGATATTCAATATGTTAATTATAATCACAAAAAAAAAATGGTTGTATAAAGTATCAATCGAAATCTTTGAACAAAATGGTTTAGGAGGCATACTTTAGAAATAAAGTTTGGGAGATTTTCAACCTGTAAAACTTAATGGATACTACTTATTGTGATAAATAACAAATCAATCTAAATCAATGTCAATGTATATTCTCCATTATTTCCATCAATGGGCATCTTGAAAGCTCTTTTTGAAGCGAATACATCAAAAGTTAAATCATTTCATTAATAGTTTAATTATATAAGAAATAATAATAATTTAGGAGGTTCTATGCATTAGAAACACACGTTGGAAACTTTTGACCTATCTGATCTATTTTCTCTTGCTGAACTTTCACAGATCCAACCTGTTTATATGCATCTGTGGCTTTAGATTTAAACAAAACTGCTTATTAGCATTAGATTAAAACCCAAAATTTTCATTTTATTTTTCGACATAGTACTGCTTACATTTTGATGATATTTGTTGTTTAAAAAGCTGATTGGTCAAACCGCAGGTTGAGATTCTTTCTACTTTGGAGGAAGGCACACCCACCAAAGATATACCATACTCTGGAGAATATTTAATTCATGGACAAAATAAAATATGGATCGGGGTGTCACATGCAGACGGCTCAAAATGTGAAAGATGCTGGAATTTTTCACCTCAAGTTGGCTCATTTTTTGATCACCCCACACTTTGCAAACGTTGCTATGATGTTATTGTTGATCAACCACTTCCTGCGCTTGCAGCTGTCAGTTGAGTTATAGGTAACCTCTTTACATACATACTACGTCCATACATGCATACATATAGAAGGAAAAAGATCTTATGATAACTTCTTAATATTGCAAGAACTTGTTAGAACTTGTGAGAAAACAATCAAAATCATTCATTTATCTATATTTTATAATAGTAAAATTAGGCTTAATTGTATGTCAATAATTTTAACGTTATTTTATTTATTTTGTGAAAATAACGTTAAAAGTGTTGGGATGATTAACTTCAAACGATAACTTTGAGCCGGGGACTCTTTCGGAGCAGCCTCTTTATCCCAACTGGGACAGGGGTAAGGTTTATGTCCATCCTACCCCCAAACCCTACTAAAAAGTGGTTATATACTGGGCAAGTTTGTTTGTTTGGTTTGAAGTTTGTTTGTTTGGCTTGTAT
Organism: Mikania micrantha; assembly: GCA_009363875.1. Classification (NCBI taxonomy): domain Eukaryota; kingdom Viridiplantae; phylum Streptophyta; class Magnoliopsida; order Asterales; family Asteraceae; genus Mikania; species Mikania micrantha. The sequence continues at coordinate 23,787 of SZYD01002228.1, read as the reverse complement.
GTATTCTATGTGTTAGGATTTCGTGGTGTAATTAGGCATGTTGCACTTTGTTCCTCTTCTGTTTCATGCTTTGCATTCTTTTGTTTTAGTTGCTGTTTTTACGTGTTTTCCTGTGTGTCGCGCTGTTTGTTTTGTGTGTTTATGCTGATGCTTGTGATTATGATTGCAAGTGTGCGTATGCAAAAAATAAAGTATGTATACATATGTCTAATAAATTATAAATTTTAAAAAAATAAATAAAAGTTTTGTGACACATGTTAGCCCGCGGTCTTTGTAGAAGCAACATCTTTATTCCATTAGGATAGAGGTAAGGTTTGTTCTTATCCCACCCTCCTTAGACCTACTTTATAGAGTATGTTTGTTTGTTATTTATAATAGTAAAATCTACCTATACTAACAAATAAAGGTTTCTAGGAACACATGTCATATTTATAGTGCACCTCATCTTTAATTTCTCGCATCTCTCTCATATTAAATGCATCTAATATTAAATAATAATACTAAATATTAAATATATTTTTTTATATATTTTAAATTAAAAAGATATTTTAATACATTAAAAATATGTTAATATTATAAAACACTTTTTACAAAAACCAATTTATTATAAAATATAAAATTTATAAAACAATTTTTTAAAAATAAAATGTTTAAACAAACAAAACTTTGAAGAAATTATTATTTAAATAAATTACAATATTATTTTATTAATTAAATTATTAGATTATATGAAATTTTAATCATATTTTATATTAAAAAACCATTTTATATTATATATGAAATTTTAATCATATTTTATATTAAAAAACCATTTTATATTATCTAAATTGTCAGTAATGACTATTTATTATATTTTTTATTCAACCCGTGTAATATACATGGTACTAACCTAGTTATTGATATATACAACATTGTTATATGAATCGATATGTGTAAATTTACATGTTTTCGTACCTAAAACTAATTTACCCATGTGTAAAAGTTTACTAGTGCACATGTACAAGTCTTATCATTTGCACATGTACAATCACATATTTGTTGAGAACTGTGAGGAACTACTTTTAACTCTTGTATCATTCATCATATAAATTGATCAAAAGGCATGCAATTTCATTATCTTTTAAAATTATATTAAAAAGGTATAATATACAGTCTTCTGTCTAAATGCACATAACGGGTGTACCCGATGCCAGTGTTGTAAAAATCCCGATTATCAGTCGATTAATCGGGATTAATCGCTAGTCGGCCCTCTACTGATTAATTTTTACCTAGTCGGCCAAAAAATCGGTAGTCGGTCAAACTTGGTCAAAATCATAGCTGGTCGGACTAATCGGTCGACGGCGATCTTGCAATTTCGGTGACCTAGAGGTCCTAATCGGCCAAATCCCGGCGATTTAGAGACTGTATGGTGATTCAGAGAGCAAGAAGAGATGATTACCTCGAGTATTTCACACGATTGATGCTTGGAATTACCGATTGTTGCTTGAATCGTCGTCGACGGACTGTCCTTCGCCTACCGATCGTCCTTTGTCCATCGCCTACCAATGTAGTCCAGTCGTCCCCGATCGTCTATTGTCAACCCAGATTGTTGCCCTACCGATCGTCGTCCAGTGGCAGCACTCCGATCATCGAGTCATCCCCGATCCCGTCTCCCCGAGTCCATGACGCACATATAGATCTTTTGATCTTGCCCCCTGCTTTGCATAATTACCATTTACACCCTCAAACTCAGAAAATTTTATACAATTCCTTCATGTGTGTGTGTGTGTGTATAGGGATTGAATCCTATGAAAACCCAATCTTAGAGAGAAAACCCTTAAACCCTATGTGAGCCATTAATTTGAAATCTTGAAAATAAATATGTGATCCATATTAAAAATGATTTGTTTATTCAAAACCCAAATTTTTATTCAGGTTTAATTTGGACCACATATTTATTTTCAAGATAACAAATCAATGGCTCACATAGGGTTTAAGGCTGTTCTCTCTAAGATTGAGTTCTCATACGATTCAATCCCTATATATATATATATATATATATATATATATATCTATATATCTATAAATGGTGATATATATGGAAAATTTTTGAAGTATTGAAATATTAATGCTTAGTTTTGAAAATTATATATAAATTTGTGCGTGTGTGTGTATAATTTTGTAAAATTATATATAAATTTCCAATATGATTAATCTCTAGTCCCCACCTCGCCGCCCGACTAATGATTTCTACAACATGTCCGATGCTTCTTAGCTCCCGCTTTGCGCATGAGCCAGAGAGGGGCTGGATCGCTTTGCGATCTGATGTACATAGTCTTACCCTACACATTTGTGCAAGAGGCTGTTTTCACGGCTTGAGCCCATGACCTCTAAATGCATATACGCACATACATGAATATGTATGTTTTTATAGTTTCTTAAAAGACTTGTGGAGTGTGGTGATAAAATTTTTAAAAGAAAAACAATTAAATAAATAAACCATTGTTTTTACCATCTTATGTGGTTCTTGCATGATTCTCAACGTACAATTGGTTTTGAAAAGAGGGGTTTCCTTGCAGTTCTCAACAACTGAAAAGAATACGTCCTCATGTTATGTGCATGTGTGTATATATTTATCATACCGTGTTTCTATATCTAATTACATCAACTTTATTTTAGACTGATAGATGTGAAGTGGAAAGTTAAATCGAGCAAGCAACTAAGCAAGTGCAAGGATCACATATACTTCAGGACACATTTCGGTTTGAACATGTAGTTGGATACATGGATATGCTACAACTCATTCAGTAAGGATCAAGTTTGATCACTTTAGAGTTAAAATGAACTTTTTTTAGCTTAGAAACTGCATAATTAAAGGTTCCAGTATTGATTCATCTCGGCAGATTATAAATCAGGAAACACTGTCTGTGATTGTGAGTGTTTTATTCATTTGCAATAAAATTCTTATATAACTCATCATGATGTATTTATATAATTTTCAATAAAGTTCTTGTTTATACGTCTCAAATTGTGAATTCTAACTAATTTATGGGTTAGGGTAAATTTGTTCATGCTTGCTTCTCAAATTGTAAATAGTTCTACCAAACAATTTATAATCTCCCCAAGCTACCTCCTTCACTTACCTACCATAAATAACATTGATTATATGAAGGCTCTGTGCAATGTAGCACCAGGAGGACTGTTAGCAAGTGCGTATCATCTTATTAAAATAGAGTATGACATGATCATGGTGACGTTGATCAACTAGAAGAGGCCACCACTGGCATTCACCTCATCAGTGTCATCAATTTAGGCTGTCATAACGGATTAGACATGACACGCTAAGATATGAAACACGAACTGGGTAGACACGAATTCTTATCGTGTCTATTTTTCCAAACACGAACACGATCCGTTAAAAACACGTAAACACGAAATGATTCGTTAAGGAACATGTTAACACTATAAATGACCTGTTAAAAAACTTGTTGAGAAACCCGTTAAGAAACAAAGGTTAGACAATTAGAAATTATTAAAAGCTAATTGATACCCACCTATTTTATTATATTATTTAGTTTATATTTTAAATAGGTTTTAACACGTCTTATTAAGTCTTAACAGGTCTTAACAAGTATAAACGGGTTTTATCACTTTAGACACGAAAAATAAACAAGTCTTAACATGTTGACCTGTTTTAGACACAAAACATGTTGATAAACACGTAACATGTTAAAGTCGTGTCGTGTTAACTTGCTCGTGTCTGAAATTGCTAGCCCTAGTCATTATCCATCATAGCCGCCCTTAGCTGCCCATGTTTGCCACTATTGCCGCTTCAACTGCCACAATCCCATCACATTTCAACTTTAACAAACTAACAAAGCAAACATCATTATTTTAACTATCAAATGCATCACAAATTCATTTTTGATATCAATATCTTTAATTTATAATTCTTTGGATAAATTCAACCCTTAATTCCGGAAAGATTTTATAAAACAACCACCCTCTTACTGCATTACCGCATGTTATATTATCCTTTGTTCATTGCCTAGTGTAGGCCATGTCACAACTAATTTCCAACATAATTCCTATTTCTCATGCCAGTAGTCAATAAACGGTCAAATTGTGAATACATGTTTGAAGATCAGTAAAAATAGGATCAAACATAAAATTGGAAATGAAAGTTGCACAAAAAATTGAGGTCAAAATTGTGTGTAATTGGTAATAAGACTACAAGGGATCAATTGTCTTGACCAGTCTGTTTAACCCAACACCAGTTCATGTTTTGAGTGGGTCTAATGGGTCTCAAGTAGACACACAGTCAAAACCAACCTAGAAGTTACCTTCCCATCTTTCTTATCAAAATAGCAAGTGGTCAAATGACTTCATTGGAACCAAAAGTCAACTTCCTTTTGAAGTTAAAAATAAATTATTTGTCGAGTTTTTCTAAAAAGAACAAGGTGCAAACAATTAAATAGGTTAACCCTAATTTACAGGCATTGAAATGATACATTGAGAGTAAAGGATGGCTTTGGATATGACCCGCCTGACATTTCATGGTGCCTTGTACAATGTTACATCACAAGTCTGGAAGATTTGACCATTTCTGAATCTAAATTAAAGAATATGGACATCGTTATCATTTGATGGTTGTTGGATAAAATCCGACCCGTCTTCATCCAAAGAGGGAAGTTGTAAATCCTAAATTCCAGTAAACAAATATCCAGATCATCAATTAGGGTTGTAAACAAGTTGCAACCATTGTTACCAAGATCAATCCAAATATTTGTTTTATTTTTTTTTTTAATTTTCATTGTTATATACATGAACACAAGACTTTCTTCTTTTACGTGGATGTGTAAATTCACAAGCGTTTGCGATTTTAAGCCGGTGTAGCCGTGTAGGTTTTTAGCATTTTTCACTAAAAATTGCTAAAAACTTACCCTGGTGCAAAATACAAATGCTTGTGAATTTACACACATAAAAGAAGTTTTGTACATATATAATAATAATTATTATAAAAAAATTTTTTTGAATTTATCTTGGCGGACTTATCACGGTTACCATAATTAAGGAAATGATTATGATCCTGTATATAATAAATTATAAAAGAGCCAAGATTGATTTAAAAAGCTACACACGATTAGAGCTTAAGATTTAGAAATGGTTAGCCAAGCTCAAGCTTAAACAAGCTTGGGCTCAGCTTTAGCTCATTTAAACCTTTAATCACCACATATCACTTAACATCATACGTCAATAAATTATTAAAAAAAAAAGCTAATTTGCACACCTGCGACTGTAATAACTGATTCGGCTGCTGATCTTGGGCCACCGAGTATGCTTGTGGCTGAGACATTCGATAATACGGTTCTTTAAGGTCAAGTTTGCAGCTTGACGTTTGTAAAATTCCTCCTTGTTCAGCACCAGGGCCCCACATTTTAGCTACACGGCACAAATCAGAGGTCGTAAAATTGGTTTTTCATGTTTGTATAAAGGGGTTTTGATTATAATATTCTTGTAACAAACCTGACATGGTTAGGTTAATTGTATAACTTTGAGCACTGTGTGCAATCATGTGAAGATGACCCGTAATTTCTTGGCCCGGCATCACATATATGGGTTGAGACAACACACAACGTAGTTGGTACCAGTGAGTTGTGGGTGCACCAGGAGCCGTGGTTAGCCACCTTTGTACAGTGCTTCAGGTCAACAAATAAGTATATAAAATTAGTACAGATAATAACTTTATGTTAAAGATTCGATGGAGGTCAAAACGGTTGGGTTAGCGCTTGGTAGGCACACAAACACACTCTCATTTTTGAATTTTAACAATTATTAATCTGTTTAATATGATAACAAAAGGCTATATTAACAATAAAATTCAACCTTTTTCTACTAAAGTAATTAAAAAGGTTTAATGCATTTGAATACGATTTGGATGATTTTTGATTTGTTTCCTTTTAATAAATCTATTAGCTTGGCCCGTATAAGATTAAAAAAAAAAAAAAAAGAAGCTAAATCCACCCATTTGTAGGTAACTGGGTCTTATCGCAAAATACAGATGATATGAAGGGTCAAAAATACATTATATGTTGAAATTAAAAATTAAAAGAAAATTATTGTTACCTTCCATTAAATAAAACATCAAACCAACAGGCCAAACCATGTATTCTTGTGCCCACAGAAGCTGTGAATTTTAATGGTATGTCGATTTCATACAAGTCCTCTTCCTGAAAATGGAATTATAAATAAAAAGGTGCAACCTTTCTCCATTTAGAGAGAATGAAATTAAGAAAAAACAAGCACCCAAAAAAGTAAACCGATAAACAAGGCACACTTCATGTTTTGTTTTTTCTTCTAGACATCACTGATGTTAGCAAATGGTAGTTATTAAAATTTTAAAATTATTATGTTTATGTAATAAGGCTTATTATGAGAAATAAAGACGCTATTGAATAGTAAAGACCTTGCTGTGTTTGTTTATGAGAAATGAGAATCAGGCCTTTATTTTAAAAAACATTGTCAACTAAGTTTTCAACAAGGTCAAAATTGAAGGCATTATCTACAGTAAAAAGTTATTAAAAAAACATTACCTTTACAGTGGTAAAATTGATGACATGGGAAACTGCAGGAGCCACCAATAACCTTGGATCAAAGGCATCAACTACCGGCTGCAAGCACAGTCTTACTTTAGTTAAGGAAACCAAGAATGTTCAGAATGATGATCAATATAAAAGAAAATCATACAATATCCTATAAAAGGCTCGCAACTATGTAATTTTGCATGTTCTTTGTCACAGAGAAAACATTAAATTTATAACCTAACAGGTCATAATATGAATACCTTAACAATGAATCATATCAGATTCTTAAAATCTTTATTAAAAACATCATGGAAATGTTATCATTGTGTAATTGTGTGTGCTTTTTCAGGGATCAATACAACATGTCTAGATAGCTTTGAGGCAAATAAGTGCCAGAGCCTGGCACCGTTGTAAAAATCGGCCTAGTTGGTCGATTAATCAATGATTAATCGGTAGTTGGCTAGGCATTGATTAATTTTTGGCTAGTTGGTCAAAAACAGTAATCGGCCAAAGTCGGTCAAAATCGGGTCTAGTCGGCCGGAAATCAAGGCAATGCCAGCCACTCTTGAAATTCCAACGACTTTAGGAATTTTGGCAACTTTTTCATGTGATTTTTTTGAAATTCCAGTGGCTTTTAGATTTCCGGAGACAATTGATACTCTGGCAAAAAATCCGGCGGTTTTTAAAAATTCGATCTATTTTTTGGTAAAATTCTATATATATATATATACAAAATTTAACATTTTTATAAAAATTATATAGAAAACTTAACATTTTTATAGATAATTTGGATGTATATATGTATAATTTTGAAGAATTATATATAAATTTTCCAATCCGATCAATCTCTAGTCCCCACCCAACTAGCAACTAGCAATTTCTACAACCATGAAGCCAAGAAGACTGGAGATGATGTCTATTTTTTGCATGTTCTTTAGTTGGAAAGAAAGGAGACACTGTCATGTTTTATGTGTTCTTGTGTTCTTAATTTGAAATATAGAGAGACAGAAAGCTGCTAATGTTGCAATTAAACTCTTGTGTACCAATAGAATTAGATTAGATGATAAAAATAATAATTAATAACTCAAAAAATTATAGAAGGGGTTCTTTTTTTTGATAAAGAAAAGTTGCTCAAATATTCTACATCAGAGATCCACTAATGGATAATGCACATACGCCCTATTTTATCAAGTAATAATAAAATATAGACTATATCTAAACCTAGTAAGACGTTCTATAACTGGATAGCTGGATGTACTGGTACACTTCATAAGTATTATTCTTGCTTTTGATTAATGACACAATCCAAAACCATTTACACAGAACAGAATTATTATCATGGGTTAAACTCATCCACATAGAACGGTAATTTCAGAAAACGTAAATGATAACTAAACACAACTTTCATTGAAAAATAATGGGAACATCGATGGCACCTGTGAAAAATATCCTTGAAATGCAGTTCCATGTAAAGCTGTCAAATCAACCCCGTAATAGTTCTGTTGCTGCCAAAATAGGGACTGCACAACAAAGAGCAAGAATCAAGTAAACCTTTTGTAGCAATACCACATACACAAACCCATTTTTACAAACCATAAACAAGATACTCTGTCTACATACAAACAAAAGAAAAGAAACAAAAAAAAACAAATGCCAGAGTAATTAAATCAGCAAACACAAATTCATACCTTGTTAGCAATTTCAACATAGAGATACTCATCACTAAATGGTGCCATGTGAATTCTGCCAATGGAAACAACCAAATAAGAAAGGTGAATTGATTGATAAAAGAACTGCACAAGAAAGTTCTGATCAAATAAAAGTGATGAGCTATTTTTTGTATTATTTTCCACCCAAAACAAATGTTCATCACAAAATTGACATTTTGAAAGTAATAGGAAAATATAAATGGGTCAAAATGACAGTCACGTTTGCATCACATCAAGCATCATACCTTCTATATCAGAAGCACATAATATTTTCTGATAAAAAGGTAAACTTAGAAAAACAAGCATATGAAGGCTGCAAAGTGAGGAAAATGGATGAAGATCCTTCATTGTGTAAAAAAAATAATATTTGTTATAACCCTTCCATTAATCATCAAAACACAGGAATGAATTTGGTTATGGTGTTGAAAATTATGACGGAGTTACATATATCCCCCTCTAAACTTGAAAATTACATATTTCCACAAAACACAACTACACAAGTGTTCAATGCACAATAATCTTCAAGTGACTTTGGAAAACATGTAAAAATTTAGAGGTGGATATATGAAACTGCCCTAAAATTAAAGTTGAATCACCTTCCAACAGTGGGGAACATTTTCCCATTAGGGACAAGAAACCGATCTCTTGCAATGACATAAGACTCGAGCATTCTTTCGTTCACTAACAAGGTGCCTGCAAGAAGTATAAAAGTATAAGAAACGAGCTTATGCTTTAACTAGATCTCATAAACAATAAAGAATACATAGCAACATATGAAAAGAGCCATTGTTCTCAGTTCAGCATTAATAAATACAACAGAAATATGATATAATCAATAATGATTAGTAAACTTACCCATAGGCTCAGAGATTAATATATCAGCTTTCTCAGGCAATTCTACATCTTCAACTTTGCCCTTGATAACCTACATTTTCATAGGAGCATGTCCCCAAAAATAAGACATCCATTATTACAAGTAGCTTGATTTGTACAAAGAAAGGGCAATCACCGTAATTCTCTGTCCCAAAAAAGGGTTCCCCGCAATAAGCTTTTGAGCATAGTCAGCCATTTCAGATGCTTCCACAGCATAAACATGTTTTGCACCAGCCTAACAAGTTCCAAGAGTAGTCATTAAAAATGACATCAAGAAACATGGTGTATATAATGTAAGGGAGTGTTTGGATTTGCAATTTTTCAACCCATTATTGTGCCTATAATTTGTAATAATCAGCGTTAGATAATCAGTTTCATATCAATTACAAAAGAACTGATTACATGTACATTAATGTAACCTATTTTAACCTTCTTTTAACTTAATTTGTAAGAGGTTTACTCTCATTTAAAAAGACATCTATCCTATTGCACAAAATATTATCTATACACTATTTTAACTTTATAAAATCAAACATCTGATTATAAATAGTAACATCTGATTATAAAATCAATACAACTTTTAACTTCATACAACATAAATATTATCTATATACTATTTTCTACTGTCAGTTTATTAAATCTGATTATTCAATATCACATAGTCATGAAATGGCAATCCAAATATGCTCTACAAATAACACCTGGGCAGCAAACAATGACAGTATGCCACTTCCAGCACCAACATCAACCACCACCCGCCCATCAAAATCTGCTTGATTCTCAATAACTGCAGCGTAGTATGAACCTAGAAAAAGAGACATTTTCATGTACATGAAATCCAAAATGTGTTTTTTTGACCCATTATCGATGCTTACTATGATCAATTAATAATCTTATCAGAACAACATGATATTTGCATCTTAAAAAAGAACAAGAAAGCAGGATATTAACCTGTTCTCACATAATCCTGCAACATATTTTGCTGATGAAGCAGTTGCCCATAGTAATGGAAATACATTTTAGCAGAAGAAGCTTCTATTTTATCATCAAATTTGCTTTTAAAAGAAGAAGCTGTTCCATTAGGTAAAGTTGATTCTGAAAAGAAACAATAAATAATTAGGTTCATTAAAAACAACATTTGCTACTTTAATAATATCACAAGCATAAAGTGGTACTACCATGATTGACCGCGGCTCTGTGAGATAAAAGAAACTACAAAAAATTAAAGAGACTGCATCATTGATGCATGATTTATAATGTTGGCATAGGTTAACAAACCTTGAATAACCACTTTTTTTCTCCATTGCTCAAATGCACCATGAAAGGAGCTACTTTCTTCCTCCTCTTTAAATTGAATAGTGACTCCCTTGGAATAAGTTCTCTGATTCAAAGGAGCGATTGTTATTTGCCACTGTCTACTAATGCATGCATTAACTCCAGTTAAAGTTCAAAAAACTAAATATTGTCTTCTACATAAGTTTGAGTGAATGTGTGCGTGTGTGTGTGTGGGGGGTGGTGTATATATTGAAAACCCAGTTAAATTGAGAAAACCCGTGAAAATTCAGCGTAGCATTAAAAAAACTGTCTTTTATTTGTTTAGTATGTAATATATATTATTATTAGAAAATAAAAAATATATATAATTATAAGTATTTGTTACACATTTGTTACAAAATAACATTTTTACGATTTGTAACACTAAACAGCAATGTATAACATGTGTGAAACAAGCATTTACGTAGATATATTTTTTATATATTTTTTATTTCTTATAATAATATATATTACATACATACAAAAATAATTTTTATTACAACCTAAATATTTATCGTTTTTACAATGTGTAAAACTAAATCTAATTATGTAACAAGTTGATATAATTTTTTATTTTTTATTTTCTTATAATAACATATATTGCAAACCTAAACACAAAAAAGAACAAAAATTGAATGTTACACCGCATTTTCGCATATTTTCTCAACTCAGGTGAGTTGTCAATTCATCCATCTCATATACATAAATATATGTGTGTGTGTAGTAACACATAAAAACTTTATAAATATAAAAATTTGAGTAAAAAATGTTCTCTCCTAGCATTAAGTAATAAAAATCATTCTAAATAGACATATATTGTGAGATACTCTATCAATTAGAGAGAGAAAAGAACGTAAGTAATACAAAGTATTCACATTGGCATACCTCTTTGATAGATTCGGAACCTTCCGATACACAAAGTGATTGAAATTCACCTAACCTGAAAAGCTGAGACCCCAAAAGAGTAAGAAGTGAGCATGGATATAGAACCCGAAAAAGACTCTAATCCAATTCATTCAATTCATAACAATCACTAATTCACTATTCAAGGTTCCATACACAAAAATGGATATGAGGAAAGCAATGAAATCAAATGAATAAAAGAAAATAAAATGTGCTAAAATGTCCAACTCAAACAGCATATACTTTGGAAGGTGGATTCTGACAGAGGAAGCACTAATATCTCTAGAGTCCAAATGACCATAATGGCATAAACTTTACCAACAAATTCATAACAGCAATGCTACAAGATTGAAACAATGACGCAAATCAAAATCAAAACAAGCCCTAACTGAAACTAACATAATCAAAAAGTTCAAATCAAGATACATGATCAATGCCTCTATGCCTAACTTACTTCAAACAAACAAAAATTCAAAGAACAACCAAAATTTCAACATACATCAATTAATAACGAAATCAAAGAACAGAAGAAAGAGCAACAACACCTGAGCGGTTCGAAGATCAAAGTTAAGAGAGTGTTGTCCGTCGGGTTCAAGGAAGAACTGTAGCTCCGGGAACCCGGAACGTGACCCAAAAATCGCCGACAAAGGACCAGATACGAGTTTTGGAGGGTTTGATGCGAGCAAACTAATCGAAGCAACAGTGAAATTCTGATGGGGTTTCAGATTTTCAGCAGGTAGAGTTGCATCCATGGTGGATTCAAGCTGAGTGTGATTCAATGAGAAGATTGCAGGTGCATATATGAATCGTATCTTGTGAATGTGGGCGCGAGTGAGAACGAAGCTAGGGTTTATGGGTTTGAGAGATTTAAAGGAGAGAGGGCCAGGATCACTTGCTTTTGTTGTCTCTTTTGTTGCCGGTGATGGGTCTCATTCATACAATTCTTGAAAATAAAACCCAAAATTACAAACAACACCAAACAAATATGATATTTATAGGGGCTTTTTAATTAGACACCCCACTTTTATATTTTAACACACTGGCGGTCCAAGATGGGCCGTACTGGTCAGTACGAGCCGTATAGAGTATAGATAAACATTTCAGTAAATTCCTTACATTTAGTGAAACATCCTGTAGGACGGGCCGTACTGACCAGTACGGCCCATCTTGGCCTTGACTTATTTTTCCAAGCCATTTTTGGGTGTCAAGCAGTTTGAGTCACTTGATACGGCCCGTACTGGGCAGTACGGGCCGTCTTGAAATTATTTATTTTATTTAAACTTAATTTACGTATTTAAATAATTTTTAACGATATACGTTTAGTACGTAAATTATTTGAACGATATACATCTATTATGTTAAATAAACGTCATAATCTTGTTACGTTATCATTTTTAACGATATCAATAATTTAAGAAATCGTTTTAACTAAATATTTCATTTTATAACTAGTTTGTTTATATATATTTAAATAATTTAAACGATATAAGTTTGTCGCGCAATTATTAAACAACACAAACATAAACAAAACAACATATCCAGAAACAATACAAATGAAGAAAGAAACATACATATATACACAGCATAAGTTTTACATACAAGGAAACAAAATACGAAAATACAAAAGTAACTACGAACTTCTGGATGGTCAGCGGACGATCCGTCGTCTGGGTAGACGCGTGGCTCCGGGAACGGTGGAATCTGTGACCCATCCAGTCGCGCATTCTCTGACGCGACCGTCCACTGGACCAAATCCTCATAACGATCGAGTCGTCGCTCGACGCGTGTCTTTCAGGCGGCCCAACGACGATCGGCCTGAGCCATCTCGTCGCACCGGGCCGCAACATGGTGCAACAACGCCTCGAGCGGCTCGGTCAGGCGCACCGCAAGGTAAACGTGCGGTGGATGCCGCGGCGGTGAGTCCTCGCGCGCCGGTGATCGAACCGGCTCCTCCCGAATCGGATCGGGCTCCGGCATCGCCTGGTCCTCAGGCTGCTGTTGTTCCAGTATGACGGCGAGCTGGGCCGCCTGAAACGGGCGGCCGTCTGATCCAACAAACCGCAATCCCAAACCCTGCATGTCGGCGGCAAGTCTCGTGTTCAGGAGCGTCCGACTGTGACACCCCGTAATTTCCAGGTCAGCATCTTATTTATTTAAATGTTTATTTAAATGCATTATGTACACGTGGCACTAGAATTAGATTAATTTAGTGTGACACGTGGCACGGCAGTACGAACACTGGTATACGACAAGATAATTCGTGGAATTATCGACAAACAGCACACACGTGTCAAAACACACGAACGTTGGTGAACGTCTAACACATTGTGTAGCACAACACTCGAAACTTCACGAAACACTGTCACAAGTCAATTATGGCTAATAATTGGCCAATAGAGTCCAAACGACGCTCGAATGATGTTTTACAGTCGAGAAACGGGCAAGAATGGACCAGGACAACAAAACAAGCTTATTGGGCTTGAAAAACAGGCCAGGCGGTACGCCTGACCCGGAGGGCCCTCGACAGGCGATACGCGCGGATGGGAAAATGAGCGCCCATCCGTTCCAATCCGCGCGTAACGACGCCACGTGCACACCCACGCCAGGCGATACGCCTGGGGCGTAGGGTGCGCAGACTTTCTTTTTAAACTTCCAAAATCCATCATTTCACCTATCCTAATGATTTTAAACACTCTTGCACGCCACCAAGTCGGCTCATCTCGATCAGAACTCCCTACAATCACCATCTTCACCCAAAATCTCCATTGTTGAAGCCATAGCTTGAAGGTTGGAAGCTTGGAAGTGGAAGAAGAGTGTTGAGAACCCAAAGAACCGCCACCACCTCCCTTGTTCTTGTCAAAACCCACGAACCAGAGGGTCTCAGGAGCTGTTGAAGCATCATCCCAGGGGTTCAAGAGGCTTAGAAGGTAGTTCTCACATCTTTCATAGCTAAAAAGTCCATTTCTCACTTCTACACACACATGCAAGTGTTAGATCTCGCATGCAAGCACTTTGAATGCACATGCACGAGATTTACTTCTGGGTTTATTGATTTTAAGGTGTTTTATAATGATCTAAAGTGTTTAGATGATGATCTATGATGATCTATGATGATGTGTTATGTGTATTTCATGATTTGGTCACGAATGGGTGATTTACCCACATGCATGTACAATCTATGATAGCTAGAATGATTTTCAGTAGTTAAGCATGTTTCTTGATGATATTGGATGATGATTACATGTTAGATGATGTTGGAAATGGTTAAAAACATGATTTGTAAGGACCTTACTATATTTAGAAACTTTTTAGTTACAAGTTGGTGATATGGTGTGTTTGATGATCATGCATGTATATAGAATTGTTGCTAGGATGATAACATGATGATTTGATGTGTTAGAAAGTAGACTTGATGTTGTCTATGATCACATTTAATGTTATTACTATTTTTAGTAACTTTTTGGGTAAGAATATAGATAGATAATGAATTGGGCTATGTCGACATGACTAAATGATAGTGAATAACTTATTATGACGAATGATGATGTGAAAATGGTTTAGGAATGATAGAATGGTCATTTTTATGCAAAAACCACAAAGTTACTATTTATAGTAACTTTATTTTTAGAAAAACCGACTTGTCAACGTGTTGTGTTATTTGAGCATGCTAAATGACTTATTATGTTATAATATGCGTATTAGAGGCTAAGTTAGATGATTTCCGATGTCACGTATGCTAAAAATGGAAACTTTCCATTTTAGGAAACTTTTGTGCACTAACATGCTATAAACGACGTATATGAACTTGTATGATAATGTGCTATGTGTTAACATGACCCCGTAGGACCATTGAGTATGTTAGAACTCTAACACCGAAATGCTTTGTGAACTTTCCATAAATGGAAACTTACTATAAATAGTAAGTTGTCCATAGACGCGATTTGCGCGTTTTGCACACGACAAGCACTTACACGATTGCTACACGATTCACAAACCGGCACACGGTTCACCAACGGGTCGTTGACTTGACACGGTCAACTTTGGTCAACTCTAGTCAAACACGGTCAATGTGGACCAACACGAGCAAACACGGTCAATGTGGATCGACACGGACAAACATGAACAACCAAGGGTTGTTGGACACAAACACGAGCACTAACACGAACACTAGCACGGTCACTTACACAAACTCACGTACGGTATACGCTATAGGTTGCCGGTGACCGACGTGCTACTTGACGATTCAGGAGCTTACGCTTACATACATTCATTTCACTAAGGTGAGTTTACGGCCCCTCTTTACTCTTTTTCAAATGCTTTTAAATAGGGGGAGAATACAAGTTGCATCGAGTCAAACACTATTACTGTACAAACACTATTGTGTATGCTGGTTTATTGGACAAACATTAAGTGTTGAACTCGTTACAAGCCCTCACAAAGTCTTACCGTTAATGTACGAACAACGTGGTAGATTTGGATGGATCCATTAGGGAATGACTAACCCCACGGGGCACCATGTTGACTGAGTGTCATAACCCGTGCAAATTCTGACCTAACTTGCTATGTATACGAGGCATAGCGGAGGCAAGAGCAAACAAGTCTAGTTCGGTAGTGACGCACTGACACTTTGGGCCTAGGGCTCGGTACTAACATTTGATAAACAGCATGACACACTTTCTTACTATATGTATATCAAAACCTGTGAACTCACCAACCATTGTGTTGACACTTGTTTTCAAACTTGTATTCTCAGGTAATTAGCAAGCTACGGATAGCATGAATGTACACGTTAAGATACGAGCATTAGGAACCGCGTGCATTCCTGTCATATTATTTGAAAACAATTTCATTCATGTTTTGTATTGATACAATGTTTTGATCTGACAATTTACTTTTCCGTTGCATGTATTCAAACATATTATTCCGCTGCTATGACATATTTTTCCGCTGCAAATTATTTTGTTATGTGTATGTGTCAAACTTGGATTTGTAAACGCATATAGTGTTGTTCTATATGACCTTGAGCTGTGATTCTGGCTACGTCACACCCACGTGGACTGACACCACTAGTGGGAAATTGGGGGTGTGACACCGACGATCGAGCTTACGAGGCTCGATCGCCGGCAGATCCTAAAGCAAGTCGACCATGCCTCTGGTGCATGCGATGTGGGTGACAAATGCGTCACCCCACAATGTATCGCTCTCCTGTCGGTGGTAGGAGGCGTGGTATAATGCAAAACATCACGGCTTGTACGATGTTTCAGGGAATGTCTGTACGATGAATGAGACGGGCCGTACTGACCAGTACGGCATGTCTTGCTCCCAATCATTGTCACAGATTGTCAGGGAGAATGTTTGACCAAGTACTGAGACTGGCCGTACTGGGCAGTACGGGCCGTCTCAGGGGTGTATTTTTAAAAATTAGGGTGTTAATTTAACACAATCCTTTATATTTGGTTCTGTTTTATTGTTTTTTTTATCTTTTTAACCAAAACAAAAATTATAAAATTTGGTGTGTGTGAACTAAGATTTTATCGGATGTGTTACGACGGTAATTCATCATTGAATATGATAAAAATAAGATCTTAAATATTAAACTTAGATCAGATAAAAGTCATATGAATAAAAAAATCAGTTGTCAATCAGCCTGAAATAATATATAGGACTATTGTAAAAGTATGTGTGCGTCTGAAACGATATGAACAAAGGACTAGATTGTAATAAACAAAAGTTGAAAAAAAAAGATTGGTTAAAGACTAAAAAAACGAATGAATTATATAGACATAAGTGTAATCAGAAAATTATTAAATACTTATTATTGTTATTAAATTAGTTTTGTTTATTCATAATGAATGAGATTTGAATGTTAAAAAAATAAAGAATATAACAAAAAAAGTTTGTTTTACCTTTTTGAAATTCTGTCATTTTTTAGACGTTCGTAATTTTATATTTTTAAAAATTAACCATACCATAAAAAGTTGAGTGTTTTATTTTAGTTTTAGTATAATGTTGATATACGTTTATTTGTAAAAGATACAAAATGTTAATATGTTGTAGTGTATTTTTATGTATTATATTTTTTATGTTGTGTTTATTTTTGTGTTTTGTTATGCATTTTAGTGTATTGTATTAGATGTATTTCACTAAAAAATTTAGTACATTTTTTCACAAAATCTGGTACATTTGAAATAAATCATATTCCCAAGTTACATTTTTTCCCTTGTTATATTACATGTTAAACTCATGCAAACGCATACTTTTTTTAAGCAGAAATGATTTTATATTCTAATTTTTCCCTGATATATATGTTTAGGAAGAACATCAAATAAACATAAAACACCTATTGTTTGTATTGTATTGTATTTTTCTTTTCTCTATACTTAATTATAAACATTTAAAAAATAATATGAGATAAAATAAAAAGTCAAAAAAGATGTTATAGCTAAGTTACTTTTATTTTTTTAATACGCCACGTGTAAAATTTATATTAATTCATACTTTTTAGGCAAAAAAGTTTTTATTTTTCAAATCTTTCATTAATATATATGTTTAAGAAAATGATCCAATATAAACAAAATTTTACTCTGTATCTTTTTATCTCTCTTAATTAACAATAAATCAGAAGTGTCTAGGATATTTTTTTTGCTAGCAATTTTTAACCAATGTACCTGTAATAAGATCTTAGAAGAACACTCTAGTATCCTATTCATTTCATCTTATGTTATACTTTTGAAAAAACTCTATTGGAATCAAAATTCGAACATGAGATCTTTCAATCTCAAGCTCTTATCCTATACTTTCATATGTTGCTAAGCTATATACTTGTTGACAATCTCTTTCTCGGTTAATTATTAGCATGAATAAAACGTGTGTAGCATATCTCTAATTGTATATCTGTTAGACACCTGTATTATTGTTATTTTTTATCTTTTATATAGTTATGTGTTTTTTTGGTTTTGTTAAATGTTTTCATTTTTGGTCTCTTTTAAACCTATCTTTAGGTGGTAGTAGCGTTTTTCATCATGCCTTTTTGAGGTTATACTTTCAAGTTTTATCAGAGAGAGACAGTCGCTTTTATGATATGAAAATCATTAGAGCATGTGTTTGTTTTTTGGATTTCCCTTTTTATCGACACTATCATTATTGTTGTGTATGTGTTTACAATTAGGCTTATAGATGCCATGCTTACGGATTTTATGACATAAAGGAGTTCGCTTTTACTACGTGTTGTGACACTTTAGGGCTATTTTACTATGTGTTGTGACACTTTAGGGTTATACATTGTTATAACCAAATTCAAAGATACAACAAGATGCTTGACACAATGCGCAACACAAAAAAACCGCCGGTTCATATACAAAACACAATCATGTAGAAATGATAGATATAACTAAAATGATAGATATAACTAAATCTTTAATCTAATAAAAGAATAGCAAGCATGTACACTTGTCATCTTCTTATGAACTCAAAAAAAAATTTTCTCGCATCTCTCTCCTATTAAATATTAACTATCTTTTATATTAAATATTTATAATAAATCATTATACAATTATATATATATAGATCTTTTTATCATAAAAATTAATTAAAACTTAATAAAATCATAAGAAAATTTCAATTATATAATACTTAAAATATAATTTTATAATTTTTAATCCTTATTTGTAGTATGTTATTTTTAGACATTCAATAGTTATTATTTTATAAACAATTAGTAATAAACACACAAATCTTTGTAAAAAAATGTTGTTTATAACATGTTATTTTATCAAACCCATGTTAAACATGGTTTCTAACCTAGTATATAATATTAAATTAAAAAAGAGCACGATTACAATCATGTAGAAATAATAATAATAAAATTGTACAAATAACAAAATATTTAATATATGTCAGGTCGAGGTCATAACATGTATACAAATGAAAACAGAAAACATGCATTAAGTAACTCATAGGTTAATATCTTAATAAAATATATATATGGTTTGATTCAAGATCTATTTTTAACTGTCGAAAAGAAAAGTTTTCAATTTGAAAAAGTTCGCATTCTAACGGTAACTTACTTTAAAGTTTAAAGTGAGTTGAATTTGCACACATAGGTGGTGTTTGTTTTTTAAGAGGTAAAACGTCTGCGGTCTGCGGACCACATCTGCAAACCTCTTTTGCAGAAGAGGTGGACCAAACCTCTGCAGGAAGAGTTTTTGAGGGTGTTTGTTTTCCAAAAACATCTTCAAACCAAAAAGCTCTTCATATGAAAACCCAACCCACCGTCCCCCAACCCCACCGTCTGCTCAACCCCCAGCGACCGATCCTCCGATCGTCCCTCTTCACCCACCGTCGACCGTCGACCGCAGAAGGGATGCGATTGAGGCTGTCACCATCACCATCGCGGCTCTAGGGTTTCATCCAACGAAGGGATGCGAAGGGTTCGACGACGGGATGCGATTGAGGCTGTCACCTAGATTGACGCACCTCCGATTGAAGACCACCATTGCGGATCTAGGGTTTCGTCCGACGAAGGGATGCGAAGGGTCGCGGCGCGGGGACGAAGGCGACGGTGGTCGCGGTGGTAAATCGCGAAGAAGCAGCGGCGGTGGAGGGGGAAATCGCGAAGGATGAGCTGCTGTGGAGGGGGAAATCACGAAGGGGTGGTTGTCGGCGGTGGAGATGGTGGTTGTCGGCGGTGGAGCTCTTGGGTGTCGGCGGTGAAGCTGGGGTGAAGGGGGCGACGAACTGAGAAGAGGTTGGAAGAGCTCAGAAGAGGTTGGTCCATGTCTGCGCCAAGAAGAGGTCGCGCAGACCTTTTTTAATGAAATGTCTTCGAAAAAACAAACAGTCTAACCTCTTCCCGCGTCTGCGTGGCGCAGACATAAGAGGTTAGAAGAGGTTAGAAGATGTTTTTTTTAAAAACAAACACCCCGATAGACTTTTTTAAACCCTTTCGACAAACCATATAGCATTA
Source organism: Mikania micrantha (assembly GCA_009363875.1). Classification (NCBI taxonomy): domain Eukaryota; kingdom Viridiplantae; phylum Streptophyta; class Magnoliopsida; order Asterales; family Asteraceae; genus Mikania; species Mikania micrantha. The sequence goes on along the minus strand of SZYD01002228.1, from coordinate 3,460 downwards.
TAAGTTCATCACAAACTATTAAAAAAATAATAACCCCCCCCCCCCCCCCCCCCCCCCCAACTCTGTATTGCCATTCCTATTGACAAGAAGCTTCATATTGCATGGTCTCCTTTACTAAGGGCGTGTATAATTGTACATAATACTGCCCTAAAAAGATTAAGGAGACCAATTTAAGAACAAGAAAACGACACTGTGATTTTGATTCGATTATTTTGGTGATGAACACATATACATAGACAATATGCTTTAGAGGTGACAATTTTTATCCATATCAAAAGAAATGGGTTGGTTTGGGTAAACAATTGTAGTATAATGTGTTGAAATGGGTAACATCATAATATTGAATGAGTTGAGATGAGTAACACTTAAACACAATACGGGTCGAGATGGGTAACAAAAAATTATATAAACTAGGGTTATTCCCCAGCGCGTTGCGGCGGATTATCACAGTACACTCCTGAGAACGGGTGTTATATATCATTTGCAGAAACATAAATTACATAGCAAATTAAATCTTTTATCTCGAACTAAACCTTAACCTCCAAGGAAGTGGTGCAGTGTTATAGTAGAGAATATGCAACCTAGATATCTCAAGTTCAATCCTTACTTAGAGTAAGTTTCCTTGGAGGTTATCGACCCGGTTGTTTGTGGCCGCGCTTTATCAAATACTCTAGATTAGTCGGGTATTGGGGGACTCGGGGGTTAATTACCACCAAAGTGGGTTCCCATGGTTATCAAAAAAAAAACCTAAAACATAAACGAACAAAAATCCAAATCTCTAAGTAAATATCTCAAATTTAATAAAAACTCAAATTTATAAACAAATATCTCAAATTTAATACACCCATATTTTTTGTTAGTTTTCAAAGTTAAAAATGTTTGGTGGTCTAAGTTTAAATTTTTCAAAACATCATTACATGGATCAGAAACCTATGCATTACTATTTATTAACTATGTATTACTATTAATATAATATATATATATATTTATATTACTATTCCTTTTCATACATTTTAATATATATAATAATACAATGTATTCAAACATTTAAAAATAATTAATAATATATTTTATAAGAAAATTACTAAAAATTATCCAAATGGACTATTTGTTTACTTATAACACATCTTAAATTAAATTAATGTTTTTAAGAACAATCTATTTAGACCCGAATAGATTTTGCCTAAAACCCGTTTTGACCTGCACCCATCCTGACCTGAACCCGTTCTGACGTTATCCAACCCGACCCAACCTGCCCATTTTGCCATGCATAATATGCTAGATGACAGTTTGAATGCGCAAACCTCATTTTGAACAGATTGTTAACGACATAGAAATCGAAGATCCTAACAACACTCCAAAGTGATGAAACTAAAAAGTGGCAGCTTAGAAAAATGATAGCGATCGTTGCATAGGTAAAACTCAAAAATAAATAGTAACGATGTCACGTTAAGATAATAGAAAAAATAAGACAAAAGAAAAGGGAAAAAAATGATCATCACACAGTCAATGTACATGTACTGTAAGATCCACAAATTGGTAGATCCTAAGCCTACCCATCAACTCAAATTTAACAAGAATAATTGCCATAAATCAAGATCACATCTGAGTTTTAACTAGGTCAATCATCATTGCAAACGAATCAAGATCTCATTTAAGCTGACTCCATGATCAATCATGTTCTCTTAATTTTTTTTTTTTTATAAGTTTTAAACGTCACTAACATTTTCCATTAACAAAGGTGAAAGATTATAATAAACTAGCAGCCATCACAACAATTTGATGCAGCCATCACAACAAGATGTATGATGCAGCCATCACAACAAATTTCTAAGATTAAATCTACTCCCACATATCATCATCATCGTCTTCAGTATATATCAACATTAGAAAAATAAGATAGATCTGAACATGATAAGATGAAGATAGCCTTACCTCTATCCTTGATAAAATAAACTTTTTATAACTTATCCATGTCTTTGGTTGCTTTTACATATAAGCCTCATATAATCCTAACTTTTATCATCTTTTATCAATGACCCAGAAGTACATGAGGCGCTAGCCTGATCGTGTTGCGCCTCATGTACATCTTTTAAACGAAGATCACATTTCTAAACCAAAATAAATTACTAAACAGTTTATCCCATTGTGCTGTCATTAATTCACACAACATAAGGATCAAAATGAAAAGAATGCAAGACATGCTTTATTGATTAATCAGATGTCCACGACATTTGGCAGCATTAAGCCAGCAAATTTCATTATGCTTACAAAGAACAAGCTATAGTTTCAAGACAGTAAAACAGTATACAAAGTTGGCTCAAGCTTTTTGTTTGATTTCCATATAAACTGGCTAATAACAAGAAAAAAATTCAATACAATCAACAGGCTATGCCATCTGACGAATAAAAGAACAATATAAAATCAAAATGTATGATAATTTAGACCACAATACGAATTCGCGAGTGAAAAACACAAACTAATTCAAATATTAAAGCCTATTTAGTATTCTCCTCAACGAATTGTTCACGAAGATGATGATACCTTGACAGCTTTATATGCAGGGTGGAGCAAACCGAGTTTCCTTCACTTCAAGTGGATTACTACTATCATTTCTTGTTCGTTTCACCCTCCTGCTAGCAAGTGACTTATGTGTGAATCCATACATCTGCAAGATCTGATTATCCCCAAATTAAACGCACGATCCATCTGTTTCAAACATCTTTCAACAGGGTAATCACCGAATTTCCCACAAGGTTTGCAACCCACAAAATGAGTAACAAGAGGCCATCTATGATCACCAAGACCAGGATGGTAACTTGCTATCATTTCCTCATATCTATCAACCAAAATACCCCAATAACCATGAAGATAATAATGATTTTCCAAATAAACCTTGTTAGCCCATCTATCCTTCTGTGATGCCAATATCCAAACCATAGCAGATTGATCATCCGCTTCGAAAACTGGTCGATCTTTAAGCTCTCTGGTTAAAAGCTTCCCTGCTTCATCTCTGATCTTCCCCTTTGGGCCCATTGGCGCCCAAACACATCAATCAAATCCAAGGACCATTGACAATTCCTCAACAAAAAACTACCCGTGTTCAATCCAATCCAATTCTTTTGATCGTAAACCATTTCGTTCCATCCGTGCATAACCAAGTTTCTATCTTTATACCTCTCCCATGGCACCTCAAATGCCATGTCTGTAAACATGGCATCACTATCCATCCACCATAAGAACTCAATTTCAGGATGCTCAATAAAAGCTTTCTAATCAATGGAAGTTTAGCCCAAAACCAGCCATTTCAGCATCAAGCAAAGCCATGTTATAAAAGATCTCAATCCCATGAATCCTGCAATAATCAATCTTGTTCTTGATGGATTTTAGCAAATAATGATCACCAACAGGATTCTCACATGGTTTTGGAGAAGATCCAGTAACCAACAAAACCCTAGGC